>JAIQCU010000431.1:5000-50400 GCA_022114935.1 Leptestheria dahalacensis | reverse complement strand
GAGGTGTCGAAGCAGGTGACAATGAGAACTGGACTTGCACAATTCCATATGTGTTGGATGCATATGTGGTCGATGCCGAGGTCGATGCATATCGAGTCTTGCCGTCACAAGTTCGCGTTAGGTATTGTCCAATTGAGGTTTTACTAGAAAAAATGAGTTCAAAGACAAGGCTACTCAGAATGGGGACCATATGCTGGGGTGCGGTTAGCCCTAGTTCAGTTTGTGCATAAGATGACCAAGGTGGTTTTCGACCCTCACGCCGTGCCCCAGACTTTCAACCAATTTACAGATTGCGTTGTAAGACATGTGGGAGAATGGCTACTCTTTGAACTGAAATCCGCAGTAATAGAAAAGAACGGCTGCTCCTGTATCCTCCTCCTGCAGTAATGATCTCTGTAAGATGTGAGCCATTATCTCCAAGATCTCATTTTGGATGCCTAGGCTAGTCCACTTGTCTCTTCTATCCATCCAGGCTTTCAAAGCAGGAACGTCCATCTTCCTTTTCCTCTTAACAGCAACATGAAGTTTGAATTCCCTTGTTCATGGCCCCTTATGGCCTGATCAGAGCGGGCCAGGTATCGTAGAGAGGAGCTGATGACCGTCAGCAAGGCAATCTTATTTGCTTCTTGTTGTGACTAGGCAGCTGCGAAGAAAGTTGCATAATAAAGATCAATCAAGTTGCACAAAAGCTTGTTATTCTTTGAATTTTATCGTGAACTACACAGTTAATTTATCTAAATGAACCTATAAAAGATTAAGCGACTTACCTTTTTCCAGTATTTCGGGTGTTCTTTCGCTGAAACTGGTTGAATCACCTCTTTTCTAAGCCACATGTCCAAACGGTTTTTTAATGCACTCAAAGAAACGTCAGGTCGTATTCGTTTCATTTGAGTAATTGATTTCTGGAGTCGATTTAGAGTGATAGAAATTTTTACGCAGTGTATTCTTAACTGCACAGTTCTGCTTTCGTTTGGCATTTGGCATTTAGACTAGGCAGAATCAAACCTGATTAAGTAATCCCAAATGACTTACCCCAGTTCTTTGATTGTTATACGGGAATTGAAGGTTTCTGCAACCCTAGGAACTTCCAAGGAACCGGGTTTCGACTTCAGGGGGGGGGGGTCAGGGAAGGCAAGGCATATAAATAAAAAATTTTTGTCGTTTTGCATGGTATCTAAGGACCCATCCACCTGGACGGAATAAGACGGTGACCCTTTCCAAATCCTTGCGTAATCGATTAACTTCCAACTCGGAGATTATTGACAGCATCTCTTTGTAAACGTTTGGGTCCTTATAGCGCATTACTTGAAGTCGAATTCCCAAAATAGGTCACTATGTGGACTTCACTGCCCGAACTCTAGATTTCTCTGATGTGGTGTCTGCGGGCTCAGTTGGGCGCGTTTCTTCGTCACGATATTTCCGCCTGTAGAAAAAGCTCTCTCGCAGGGGCAGCTTGTTGCAGGAACAGTTAGTACAGCTCTCGCTACTACAGCCAACTGTGGGTACCGCGTCGCGTTGTCTCTCCACCACGACAATGGATTGAAAGTAGCGATGTCTACCGATTTCATGAGGGTCACAGTCTTCCTCTGACGCTTCGTCCTGCCAACCCAAAATCGCTTGTTGTTCTTTCAAATGAAGATATTCAGCATGCGCCAGTTCCTTCAATTCCTTTTTCTCAGCGGACGTGAGAAATCTCAATTTGGAAAAGCGGGGGTCGAAGAGACGAGTGTCAAGCTAGCATGGCACTTGTTTGGGAAAGCAATGAACCTATTTGGGAAAGTTACAATCTTCCAATGGGAATGATGGGAATTCCATTAAATTTGATTAAGATGACACTTGTAACTACTAGAGGTGTTTAAAGTGATAAGGCAATGTAATTAGTCGTCGTCATGATAAAATCGCTTGATTAGCTTGGGCAGGGAGGAGACACTTGTGATCTTTGAAAGTACTTTTACCAAGTGAGCGCAATCCAGACGAAGACAAACTGTTGGTAAGGTCTCTTTCGTACCCTCGCAGTAAGCGAAGCAGTCGTCCATGTTACTGCTGCAGCGTCACGTGATTGAATGCTAACGAGCAAATTTAGTAACGCCTTGCCATGATCGGTAACTTCTCGGAGCCAACTGCCAAGCCAATACTGAATTGCGACTGTATCCTGGCGGGCAGACAACATCGGGAGCATCGGTGTGCCCTTGACGGTCCCCGCATAGTAAAAAATCTGTTTCGGCTTTCCGGAGTCAATCAATCAAGATCAAATATTACTTCCATCGTCAGATCCTGCCCGGCCAAAACGTACTTCCCGTCATACTACCCATAGAGAATGTGCGATGACATTCGGTGCAATACCCTCGATATGAGAAGATGGGCTCCGATTCACTTCCGGACAGGTTGTGCGTCTTTAGAGCCAGAGTGCAGCTTGTTTTGGCTTTTGCAACGACATGGCTCCACTGGTAAGGCAGCAAGTAAAGTCTTGAGCGTTTCCCATCCTCTTGAACCTGATGGGCAGCAAACATCGATGCCCATTCTTCCCAGGTTAAAATGATCTTGTAGTTCAAGCTGTCTTTCGAAACATCGCCGTTGTCCTCTGGTTTGGTGCTTTCTTCGTCCTAAACCAGAAGCTGCCTTAGTACTATGACCTAACATTACATCATTTGCTCTGAATGAGCAAGAGGTTGATTTTATGACGTTAGAAAGATTATGAGTATTTGGCTAATACAGCAAAGTAATTTACGTGAAAAAAGGTCATCAGTACAAGAAATCTCAAGGAAGAAAAGGTCTCAAAAATCCCATGGAGATCGTAAAATATTTAATATTCAACACATTTTCGTGGACTGTGGACATTTTTGGCTGAAACGAAAGCTAGAATATTTAGAGATATCATGAAAAGGTCTTAAATTGAGCCCTTTTTCCTGTTTCTTGTAGACTGTATTGCATGCTAAAACATTTCAAGAACCTCTATAACGAACTAGTTAAAATAGCGATGTGTTACTATCACACAACTTTAGAAATCAGTACCTTTTTCGAGTCCAATGCAGTGCACTTGGTATGTAGTATGCCCAAGATGTTGCGTCGATTTAAGGCATATTGTTTATGGCACCATCTTATGTCCAACTTTTTCAAAGCTCGGTGTTGTAGAACTTGTGCGAAAACCAACGGAAAAAGGCAAAGTCTGACACCTGCATGGCTGTTGCACATAATGTAGATATCACTTCAACCCGAATCAGTGTAAAGGTCAAAGTTAATTAATTCATAATCAATTAACGGCTCAAGATATAAGGAAAGGGCTTCGATTTTCGTGTTTCCCATTCGATTCTGCACATTTCCCAATCATTTTCACCGTTTTCCCATTTGGATTTCAATTCAACCGCAGTCAGTATAAAAGTTAAAGGTTAATTAATTCATGATTAATTCATGAACCCATTCGATTCTGCATTTCTCCCCATCACCCTAAAGGTTTTTGTTAGGGTACCCTGATTTTGATACCATGTCAATTAGTAAATTAGTAAAGGGGAATGTTTATACTAATTTTTACTGTTTATTCAGTTTATACTAATGTCGTCTTTTGTGTAAGTGTAAGTGATATTACTAGATTATCTAGAATGGAAGTGGTATAAAGCTTAGTTAGTATGAAATGAATTTCACATTACACTTTGGAACGAACGAAATAACGGACAAAGTAAGGCTAAACTGGGTAGAAAATTTTAGGAGCAATTTTTACCTCCAAATTTCCACCCTCCGGACGTTCAACGTGCGAGTTAAAAGAGGATACTTTTTTGTACGGGTTCATTAGTTCTAATTAGTAGACTATGAATCTACACACTCAGAAATCACAATTCAATAATATAATTTATATAATTTAATGAAAATGATATTAATTGTTAATTTACTTAACTTAGTTATAAGTTATATAAGATAAATAATATACATATAGTACTACCCTCACCGAGGAATAGTCTAGGAATAGTATTTTTGGAGAAGGTAAGCAAGTGAAGATAACTCAGTTGGCATTTGGGTTTGCAATAAGCCTTACCGATCCGGCCGTCCCTGATTGGTGCAGACAACTGCACGACTTTTAACATGGGCTCTTATGGAGCTAAAATCTTCTTAACGCTTTTGCACAACAACCACTAGTCACATTTTAAAAAACTGGACAGTTTTAGAATCGCCTTTTAAAAAGCTTTCTTTTGGTGTATCTAACTCGTTGAAAAATTTAGTTTTTGTGATTCAGGTAAATAGCTCTTATTTTATATGTGGAACACGCAAAATTAAAGGAGGATTCCAGATCTGCTATTCTTTTCTTTATACGTTAAGTCTATCTCACGCAATTTACAATTGAAGGTTTGCAACGTTCAAAATTGCCGTTAAAGGCCCTGCGGCTACGCGAGATTTCATAAAACGCGACTGTTTGCGTTAAGGTTTTAAGCTTAATTTTAAACGTTTATTTGAACTTAATGTACAACAAAAAAGAGCTTTTTTCACGTAGATTCATACTACGTACTTTGTTTCTTGATAGAATAAGCCGTTACAGCGCAAAAGCGTTAAGAAGATTTTAGCTCCATAAGAGCCCATGTTACAAGTCGCGCAGTTGTCTGCACCAATCAGGGACGGCCGGATCGGTAAGGCTTATTGGATTGGCAATTGAAAAGAGTTCGAAATGTCGAATCGGCTATATTCGTCACGCGCGTACGCAGTTGAGTCGACCTGTATACGACACGTCGGTAAGCTGCACTTCAAATCAATCCCGTCAAAGAACTCGAGAAATTAAGAAAACGCACATTAAAATTAACTTAATTATTGTGCAATTCTATAAGAACCAAGTAGCTTAAAGTTAACAACAGTAAAATTAGAGTTTAGATCATCACCACTAGAGGCGCTGCCGTAGCAATAACATAGATAAACAAAACGACCGAGGGAATCACATGAGGTGATCTCGGTTCGCCCTTTAATCAGCGGTTCTTACGTCTCAACCAGCATTTCCCTGTTGAGAAGGATATTACCTCCGAACAACGTAGCAGGCACCTGGGCGTTTGCACACCAGCGAGAGATGTCGTCAAAACCCAAGCTGCTGGTAACCAGAGCTGACATTCCAGCAGAAGCTCTTAACATGCTGAGAGAAAAGTAAAAAAAAAATCATTCATTAAGTTAATTATACTATTATATTATCAGATAAGCTAGCTATTAAGTGGAAGATTGCTAATTTAATGGTATAAGTCTAATGTAGGTGCGATGTCGACGTTTGGCCTCACTCTCGTCCCATCGAGCGGGAAGCACTGCTGCGTCAAGTAGCGGGGAAAGATGGACTGTTTTGCCTGTTGACCGAAAAAGTAGATAAGGAAGTACTACAGGCTGCTGGTAAATCATTTCACCGGTATCCGTGTGGCCGTGTACGTTTGAACTAACCATCTGGTCATCGTAGGTCCGCAATTGAAGGTCATCGGGACCATGTCCGTCGGTTTCGACCACCTGGACGTTGAGGAAATCAAACGGCGGGGGATTAAAGTTGGTTACACGCCAGGCGTCCTCACCACCGCCACGGCCGAACTCACCGTCGCCCTAACATTAGCTACAACGAGGAGACTGTTTGAAGCTCACGAGGAGCTATTAAAGTATCTTAATCAATTAAACTACAATTAATGCATAATTAAGATAACACTTTGGATTGTTAGCGGCGGCTGGGGTAGGTGCGCCTGGGGACCGTTGTGGATGTGCGGCACGGGACTGAACGGTTCAACGGTAGGAATCGTCGGTCTCGGCCGGATCGGGGAAGCGGTAGCGAGGATGCTGAAACCTTTCGGGCCCGCAAGGATCTTGTACAGCGGACGCAACCCGAAACCGGCTGGTATCCATTTTTCATATCGCTTGTATGTGATACTCATTAGTGATAAACGACACATCATTAACTAGTTTTATATTAGGATAACGAGTCATACTTATTAATTTCAACTATATCTATATTATTTGGGTGTAGGTGACGAACTTGGCGCCAACTTCGTTCCCTTCGATCAGCTAGTGACGGATTCGGATGTCGTGATTGTCACGTGCGCCCTCAACGAGCAGACCAAGCACATGTTTGGACGCGAGCAGTTCAGCGCTATGAAGAAAACTGCTGTCATAATCAATACTAGTCGCGGGGGTTAGTTAATGATAGCAGTTAATTAAATATGGTAATTAACTGATTATTGTAGGGCTAATCGACCAGGACGCCCTTATCGAAGCTCTGAAAACGGGACAGATTGCCGCTGCGGGATTGGACGTGATGACTCCGGAACCACTGCCGACGGATCACGAACTAACCAAATTGAAAAATTGTGGTAATGTTGATAGATTTCATGTCAGAGTCTAGAAAATTAGAATTAATTGTTTATTTTTATTGCGAAACAGTGATAATCCCTCACATTGGGAGCGCAACAGTGCAGACCAGGACGGCAATGGCCACGCTGACAGCCCGTAACATCATTAGTGCGTTGGAAGGATCGCCCATGCCCGCGCAGCTGTGCTAAACCTATGGCGGTCATGTTTGGTTTAATTTTAGAAATAATGGGTTTTAGAAAATAATTAATTATGAAGATATAACCTAAAATGGACTGGAATGTTTATGTTTGATCAAAGCTAAACAAGGATAAATAGATTGTTGCTCTAGGTCAGCTCTCAGATATCGATACTTACCAGGGTTGTTCGATATATCGATATCGATATATCGATGCTTTTTGGCGTCGATATATCGTATCGATATCGTATCGATAAGAAACCTGAATATCGATAAGGTTATCGATATCGATATTGAAAAATCTTAACGATATTATGTATCGATAATATCGATATCGTTTTCTTGAATATCGAAAGCAGAGTAACTGGCCGTACCTTAAGCTAAGTTGAGCATTAAGTGCCCTCTGTTTGTCTACTTCAATAAAATGAAGTAGTTCTCTTATGGTCCACTGGTGGCGCTTTCTTTTGCAAAAGAAGAAGCAGAAGGGTAAGGGCTACCCTGATGTATTGTGTGGGCATGTATCATCTTGAAAAAGGGCGCCCGGGTACGTAGGGGCCTACTGAAACATGGATTCGCCTGTACGATGATTTCGCTGAAACTGAAAGTGCTTTTACAAGCGATACCTTTACCATTATACCACTGTTGTATAATGGTTATTTAACCGCATGGAGCAATATCGATATTATCGATAACGGCGTCCTTATCGATATATCGTATCGATACCATATCGATAAGAAATTTGGATATCGATAAGGCTATCGATATCGATATTGGAAAACCTTAACGAAATATTGTATCGATAATATCGATATCAGGAAATTGTGATATCGGACAACCCTGATACTTACACATGACGTATCAAATCATGCAGGATATGGAACTGTTACAGTTGTAATTGCGCTAATAATAATATACTTCAATAGTATCATTAAGAAGATTAGCTATTAGCTAAATAAATTAATGTCATTGAGAAATTAGTAGGGTTGACCAATGTATCGATATCGATAAGAATTTTTGGTATAACAATAAGGGGATCGATATCGACGTATTGCACAGGTTATATCGATACCATGAATTTTTTTTAAAAAAAACTGAACTTGATAATATATTGTATTATAGACATGCACATATTGTCCATTGTTAGAATATCATAGAAGCATTAAACAAGTGATAGAGAATCAAAACCCAAAAAAAAGCCAATATTGCAGAGTAGGATTAGTACCGAAAAGTCGATTTCTCACAACTTGGGAGTTTAGCTGCACCTCCACCAATTCTAAAAAATTAGATAAGGACACGGGCAAGAGGTAAGTTGAAGTGAGAGTTAACAACGAAAACCGGGCAGATTCTGAGCTTTCAATTTCTCTCTAATCTCTTCCGGAATAACGGGTCTGTCGTAGGAGCCGCTCACTCGTGTCTGCTTGGTCCGTTGCCAGAATTCCTGCTCGGTTAAGTTCTCCTTGCCCAGTTTGATGGATCTCTTTTCCTGTTTATCCCGCTTCTTGTGCAGCGCATCTGCAGCTGTTTTCAGCGTCTTCTCTTCCATAGCCCCCAGGAATTCAGGATCGTAATCGCTGGGTCTCATTTTCAGGTGATGCTGCTGCCGTTTGTTGGCCAGCCACGAGGTCCGCTGCTCGGTGAACCCTCGTTTACCCGTTTCTCTTAATACTGGCGCTTGCTTACCGAAAACCCTAGCGGGGTCGAATTTGATCCTCCTGCTGGGATCGTACGGACTGAATGGATTCTTGATTTTGGACGGCTCCAGTTTAGTGGCGGTAGGACGGATGCTTAAGTCTCCAGGATCGGCGCTGACGGTCGTTTCCAGGTCGCTCTCCAGGACGGTGTGTTCCAGGATAGGACTGGAGGATATCGGTCTGCCTATCTCGCTTAAAGTGTCGATGGATTCTTTCCCCATCACAACGGATCCTGTCAAGGTTTTACTGCAATCTGCCTTGCTGGAGAGATCCTTTAAGCAGGATTCCCATAGAGCTAAGCGTTTTTCCTTGTGTAGTAGCTCCTGTTCCTTTTCTGCCAACATCTGCGACCATTGCTTTAAAGCCAGCTCCTTCTTTTCCAGTAGTTGCAGACGAGAATCGACACTGGAGGCTTTGGGCAGGGCCTCGCTGAGCCGGAGTCCCGAGAACAAGTTGATGGTGTCGTTTCCTAGAGGGAAAGAACTCGAGTCGCCCGTCGGAGAGTCGAAATCAAGACTGTCGTCTGCTTTCCCACCCAGAATGGACAGATAGTGGTTAATGGAGCTCTCGGTGCTGTTCATCAAGTCGTGCGCGACGGTTGACAGGGTATCGTTCAACGAGAAATCCAGATCGTCGTTGTGGGTGTTTCGAGCTGTGTGCGGGAATTCCGTCTCCAGTAACGTGTCACTCAGAGACGGTTTGCCGGAAACAACGGCTGGTTTTGCAGGTTTCTTCGAGGAACGGTCGGTGTGCAGGAGCGGGTGGTGCTGTAACATCAGCGCTGAGGGTCGTAGCTCTGGCGTCGGAGTTAGCATCAAGCTGAGAAGAGTGCGCAGGTCTTGGCTGTAGTCCTTCAGAGCTGTCCCAAGCCTTGGATAATATAATAAATTATAAATGAGATATTAGGTCATTAAATATTATTATAAACTAAAATATCGTGATAAAAAATGTAACAGTTAGCACACTTTCCCGTGAATGTCATGATAATGTCATTGAATTACCAAAGTTTTCTGTTTATATTGCAATGGTCTTAATATTCCTTGAAAATCACTCATTAGTTAAATTACAATAAAAATTAAACTTTAATTTGAATGTTTAATTTAAGATAAAAAACGTTAAGTCAAATTAAGGTTGAATTTGAGGGAATTGTAGACCTCTTCACTTGAGATATTGCGGAGATGTCTTGGCTGGATAGCCCCTCGAACGGGGTCCTCTGGATGCACAGCCCGTAGATGACGCAGCCCAGGAACCACACATCGCTCTTGCTGCTGTACGTTTGTCCTTGAAGCAGCTCCTATAGAAAAAGCATTAGTTTTCTCTGCAATATCAACAGTATGAAGATGGCTTCTTTAACGTACAGGACACGGGCAGTAATACTTGACGGGCGACACTCCGTAACTGAGGCCTCCCAGCTTAAACGTACTCCAATCGTGCGAGACCAAGATGGACTCGGGTTTTATGTTACCATGCAGTATCTGGTTAGCGTGGCTGGTTCTCGAGGAATGCAAGTACTGTAATGCCGGTATCAGCTGCTGGGCGACGGTCCACAGGAAGTCCTCGGGAATGAACGAATCTCTGCTGTGACACTATGAAATCGTTACTCAACTAGGAAACAAAGTCATAGTACCTGGAGTTTTGATAGCTTTGCAGCGATTTCCACTCGTGATGCTCTGTCAGAACATAGAGTATCAATTTCTCTTCGTCAAAGATGTAACCTTCGTGCCGGACAATGTTGGGGTGAACGAGATCCCGCAGGGCTTTCACTTCCTCGAGAATTTTCTAAACAAAGAATTATTTTTTTTAATGCTATAGCTCAAGCTATGATTGAACGTGACATTCGAAACACACCTCCTGCAGCGAGGGTGTGAATTTGAGACAGCAAATCTCCTGAGCGTGAAGATCTTCATTCTCTCGCCTCACTTTGACGAACTTGCCGCAGGTCCCCAGGTTGACGTTGAGGTCTCCAGTAACGTTAAGACCGTCCATGTGTTTTTGATTCGTCTTTGTCTTTGGATTGGTCTTGATGAAATTGCAGCTAGCAGTTTATTGTGACTGACTCAAAGGTAACACTGAAAGAACTAGCTTTACAATAAAGGATATTACATTAAACTTAATTTTTACACACACTTTGATTTGTTTCACCTTAGTAGGAGTAGATTTTGCCTCATTATTTCCGTAAAATTAAACGTATTATAACTTTTTCTTAAAACTACGTGTGGGAGTAAACAATATAAACAAGTATTTTCAAATCAAATGTTATCCACAACGGTTTCAATAGTAGTGCCGGTAATCTGCGGTGGCGCCAACTCCTACGTGATACGGTGAGAGTTCAAATCAGGCGCCTTTACTCATTCATTTCATTCATTCATGTCATTCGAGTCCTTCATTCATCAATGTAGTAATTCATTATTCATTAATTTACTGATAAAATTCCCATTGGCTAATAAATTCACTCATTCATTAACTTAATAATTGGTTCATTACTGACTTGTTGGTTCATTCATATCTAATAAGGCCACAGGCCGGCCAATGAACGGTCAAGAAATCTTGTACGCCTTTGAAAGTATTTATCAGAATTCTGCCAGGCTTTCGTTTCAATTCGTTCAAAGCTATCTAGTTTAGCCAGCTATGTAGCTGAAAAATTGCAATTAACAGTTAGAAAACATGATTCCTCAACTGGGTGTATTCTTCTTAGCACATTAAAAAACCTCAGCACGACTCTGTTCTAGACACCAGACAGAAGCTAAGTTGAAAATTGAAAGCAACAGCAAAACTATCCCCTAATTCTTCTTTGTGTAAAAAAAGCTCTAAGTTTCTCTTTCGCTTTGGAGAATCTCATGGGTGGTTTCACTGATTTACGCAGAGGGCCCGGGACGGGCAAACTGACTCAGACTGCCCGCTACTGCACTGTGACCGATGAGAATTGAAGCAGTGCCCGCGTAGTATCTCCACAAAAGACTAGATCCTCGCTTCAGCTGTTTATTGGTCGACAGGTGGGACCAGCAATCCCTCCAGTCAGCGTAGAGCGGCATGTTGGGCGGCTGTCCGGCGGCTAGTTTCGAGCCCGAGACGGCCATGCAGGCCGAGACGACGTGGTACGGGTAAGTCAGCGAGCTCGAGATGAACTGGAACAGTACAATGCTAGCGTTAGTAATTAACCATTTACATGAAATTTCAAGTTACGACTGATAAATTAAAAGATGTATGAAATTAGTTTAAAATACAGATAAGCTATAGCAGCAATTAACTAAAAAATATATATAATTAAGGAAGAATACAAAATTCAGGTTAATTAGATTAATGAGATATAAAACTTAATTTACGTTGAACTTTGACGAGTAAATTAAAATTGAAGAACAGATTAACTACCCCCATGACAGCTCGGATAATGCCTTTGCTTTCGCGATCCTTAACAATGTAAGTACTGAGAACGAATGTTGCAGAGGATGCCAGAACGATGGTGAGAAGCTCTCCCGTTAGGCGCGGGACAACTCCGTGGAAATAGCCAAGAATGCCGTGTTCGTCGTAGATCCGACCCAGTGATGTCAAAAGTCCGCTAGTTGGATTATCGGGAATAACAATCATCTTAAATTGAATATTACGATTAGGTCTTATTACTCGTAGTGGTCCTCCCGGCCCACGAACTGTGCCATGATGCGCACGGTGGCAACGTGGAGTGGCTGGCTGACGACGATAGCCACGGCTCGGGCAGTGACGTCGCGCAGCAGCCGGTAGAGGAACAATTCGCAAGTCTCGTCGTCTTCCTCAGTTTCCTCTTGGCCGTTTTCCGACTTTGACTTCTTCCGGCGTTCCAGAGCCTCGGTCTCCCCGCGGAACTGAATTGATTGCGATACCTTCTCGTAAACCAGTCCGCTAACCACGATGGAGCAAAGCCGGGGAGTCAAGCCGCGGTAGCAACCAAAGAAGCCGTCCCTCTTCTTGATGTGACTCACTACGGAACCAAACAAAATATTACTTAATGATACTGATACCGATTTTTAATTAAGTTTTACTTTTTGATGGCTAACGATAATTAATTATTAAAGTCTAACAGCTTAATTCATATTTCCATATGTTACACGAGGGTGTCTATTTCAACTTGCATTCCGTAAAGTTCATGGTATTCTTAGCAGGTGAATACCATATTGAAAAACGCTGGGCAACGCCATGGCAGGTCTTCCGAAGAGGGTCCTCGTTGCTCTCGGTGCGATCGGCTCATGTCCAAGCTATTCATAGAAGAAAGCACATTCTTAAAATTTATTTAAATTAATAAAAATTTATAAGTTAATAGCAATTTCCCTTTATAGTTTCAACCTATAGCTTCGTGGTCGCTATACTAAAACGTCGTATAGGTTTCTCTGGCTGTTTTCTAGTCTACCTTCAAAGCACTTAACAATACCACCTATCATGTCATAGAGTGTGAGGTAAATGTAAGTGGATGCATGCAAGACGTCATGTTACGAACAAGACGTTTGTACGACTAGCAATGTTCACACTAAGCATTCAAATACCTGTTGTAGTTTACCTGGATAAGAACTTTGGCGTACTCCACCGGGTGAAGTGTAGCAGTGACACCGAGCTTCAGAACCGAGGTGGTAATCGAGGAGGGCGCGTTCACCGCTTCATCCAACTGCTGCTGCTCAAGATTCTCCGCCATTTCTGAATAATATTATTATATAATATATTTAATTTAATCAAAAACCTAGTTTCCGTACAGAATGACCCGGACTGGGTAACGGGCTGCAATCTGTCAATAACAATAAAGTGTAGCAGAAGATTTGCGCAGAGCTTATGAAATGTTTATACTACGGGCTACTTTATCCTAGCAAATTATTATTTTTATGCACAGATAGTTAAATGTTACATTAATTTTCGTTTCAAAAGCTATTTTAATCGATTTAAGATTTATGATTTAAAAAATGGCTTCCCAATGTAACGGTAATAGTTAATTAAGTAAAAATAAAAAATATATATTAATTTCAATGATAGTCTACTTGAGAAGAGTCTTTGTTTACATTTTATAGCCCTGTTTAGTCTGCTGTATGAGTTTATTTTATTTTAACCGCGTGGAGGAGTTCTTCAGCGTCGTTAAAGTAGAATGACAGGTCAACTTAAAGGTAAATTAAGCTTGAAAATCTACTGGTAAACTTGATTTGTAAATTTTCTCTGATTTGAATAATGATTGTTGACATTTTAATGCAGAAATCCAGGTGTGTCGCTTCATAATGGTTCTCATGGTTTGAAATTAATGCTAACAATTATTTGTTTGACAGGCTCATCTCGGTCCTCGTCTAACCAGTTACAGTCACTGCTCGGCCACTACAATTCGGAAGATGAAGACGATGACGCAGGTGATAACTTGGACAAGCCGAACGGGGAGCAAAATGGTTCCAGCATCGACGGCCAGTTTCAGGATTTCATGAAGGTATCAGCAACTTTAACTTGTATTTCAGTTAACTAGTCAATTGACTTAAACACAATGCATTACTTAATAGGAGATGAAGGAAATGGAACCCCCGCCAACAACTGGAGAAACACCTGCGGAGAACCCGTTATCTTCTGGTAACTCTACGTTAAGTTTGTGACGCTCGCGATATCATCATTGACCAGTTGTTTATTGTAGACTGGCAGGAACTGTGGGATCCGCAGTCGGGTTTCCCTTACTACTGGAACACGAAAACAAATGAACTGACATGGGACCGTCCCGCCGCGTTCACGACGACAGCCAAAAAGGAAAAGGTGGAGTCTGCAGAAAAACCTGCGGGGAAAAGAAAATCGTATCCGGCCGCTCCCGCTCCTTCGCAGTGAGTGATACAAATATCGATAACTTTTTGAAGAAGAATTAATTATGTTTTAAATATAAGTACGTCTGTAATTTATAGTTATTGTTAGATAATGATATCAGCACTTATATTTAGTTCAATTGCTAACTAACCAAGCTTTATTGTTCATTTACAGACAGCCCGTGGCAGAACCACAACCTCAACCATCATTTAACGACACATCAAACAAGACCGAACCGCAACTCGCCAAGCCCGCACGGGAAGATTCAACAGGAGACGACTCACGTGGCCAGACGTACGACGTTGACTTCATCATTTCGGAAATCGAACGCGAAGTCCCGCCCGATGCCGTGGCCAACGGCAAAGGCGGTTTCGTCCCGCTCTTCAAACGGAGAAAATTCACCAATGAACCCAAAGTGGGGCCCAAACTCAACTTTAAAAACTATTTCACAGCCAATAGTCTGCCGCTCTTCACCGGGGATGACGAACGAGAGGGCTTTGCCTTCGAACAGCCGGCAGACCAGGCGAATACCAAAAAGGCCCCGCATTTCGGGATTGGTTACAACGACAACGAAGCGACGCAGAGCAGTAGGGCCAGCACGGAAATCAACTTTATTAAAGGAGACACCCTGCAACCAATGGTCGCTGATATTGTTACGAAAACCGAAGTGAAAAGTTTTCAAGAAAAACTGGAGGAGTTCCAGGCGATTTTGAACGAGAAAGGAAAACCTGCCGAGCTTTCGGATCACGTGAAAATCTCCGTACAACTAGAGGTATTTTTTGGGATAAAAATTCATCTTAAATACTATTAATCCCAAATAAAGATTTTGATTTTAAATTGTTAAAAGTCGAAGTCAAATCTTCAAAAATGTATAATTTTATTGGTACTTTGAAGTTAATTAAACATGAATTATCTCTGATGGCCGTATTTATAACCTCTTCAATATATTTTTACTTCTTTCAGGCTTTGCTAGAGGCTCAGCAAGAAGGATCGCTCCCGGAATCCTATATCGAGCAATGGATCCACGAAAAGCGCGCCAAATTCGAATCCGAAAAACCCGCGGTCAAGGTGGAACCACTTGAAACGCCCAAGGAGGAGAGATTAGGCGACAACCTGCAGGTGGAAAACATGGATCTCGCTGAAAGCGATGACGAAAACCAGCCGAATACAAAAGAGGAGGAAAAGACACCCGATATCGACTCGGCACTCTCCAGTTTCTACTCTGATCTGGCCACCCTGGAAACGTGAACCCAATCACCGGTCGATCGTATTACTGTTTCGTATATTTCTGTTGCAACTCCACGTAAAACTGTACACACACACAAAAGAGAGAGACTCTTAGTTTTATAAGATGTCGGAAATAGCGTATTTTTTTCTCAAAACGTAAAAATTGATTAAAAAG
Organism: Leptestheria dahalacensis; assembly: GCA_022114935.1. Taxonomy (NCBI): domain Eukaryota; kingdom Metazoa; phylum Arthropoda; class Branchiopoda; order Diplostraca; family Leptestheriidae; genus Leptestheria; species Leptestheria dahalacensis. The sequence continues at coordinate 35,039 of JAIQCU010000431.1, read as the reverse complement.
GAGGAAAATAGACGGCTACTATGTTAAAGCTTTTTTTAAAGTAAAAAAAAAACTTGTTTCAACTGAAATTGTAAAAAAAAAGACCGGAGTATACGAAAGGTAAGACGGTGTTAATAACGAAGAACTTTTTAAATAACCGTAGGAAAAACAAATACCTTTGTTAGGCTCAGGGATCACAGGGAGGGAAGTGCATGAATGAAGAGTCCTCAGCTGCACGATGAGAGGGGGGGGGGAGAACAAGGCTGCTAGAGAAATGTTTTAATTCTTTATGTAATATTAATTAATCTCGTGATGCTTTCGCTCGGGCACTGTCGATACGGCGGCCATCAAACCTTGCTGAATTTCAAACCTGCCAAGTTTTTCATACTGAATTAGTATTTGAGTCATAACGCTTAAAACTAAAGGAGAGAAAAGACGGAGGGAGGGGAGGGGGAGGAAACAATACCTTCATCGTTTGAATAGCAATCGTGGCAATGGAGGTGATTGTTGCGGACACGCACGTCGGTCCCCGAAGTCCCATTGCCCAGGGGCACTCCGCACACGCAGCACCGGAAGCAGCTGATGTGGTAGAACAGACGCAGGCTCTCGATAATCATCGCTGCTCCACGGCCTTTTGACACAAACATCACACCGTTATGACAACAGTTAAAACATAACCAAGTTGAGGTTTTAAATTTACCGCTAGAACTTAAAACTAAAAATTAAAATCAATATCGAATAATTCATTATAGTCTAGATTTAAAGAATCTGAACGGTGCGTTACCCAATTCTTCGCTGCACAGCGAGCACTTCTTCTTGCCACTGACACTGAGCATCTTGTCGTGCAGGCTGCTGGCATTACCGCTGACGGAATAACTTCCGGACTGAACCACAGCCCCTCCCAGGCTGGGCGCCGATTGGCTGGGAGCCAAAGGGGCGTGTTTATTCCTCGACGGAGGCACTTGAGGAGCAGCTTTGGGTGGCAAGGCCGCCTCTTGAATGTTCATGTAGTCCGCGTAATTGGCCGATCTCTGGGCTACTCGCTGCGTCAGCGTGTGGATGACGGAATCCGGCAGTGGGGCGATGGGTTCCTTGGCGGTTTCCGGAGGAAGAGTCGATCGGCGCGCCGGTTCCTTCTGCGACGCCAGCTGGGAAACCGACTTTGAATGCTGCAACACTTGTTTCTCTTCGCGTGCAGCCTAAGAGGAAAATTTAGGATTTTATTTCGGCAAAACAAACGATCCGATTTGAACGAAACTTTACAACTGTGTTAAGTAGTATCAGTTGTACATTCAGTATTTTTTGGGTTGCTGTAACTTAGAAACTGTGGGAGTTATAACCAATCAAACTATTCCCCATTAGGAACTGTTGACTGTACCAGCTGCTGGAGGTGGTCGATGGAACCCGTGTTGACAGAGCGGACCTGCCAGACTTCCGGAGAATGGGTGAAGTCGGCGTACTGGAAGATTTCCTCTTGGTTTGAATACAGATGCGGCGACGGATCGGGACGGCTTACTTTGTCCATCGATGTTGAGGAAGACGACCTTGACACAAGAATGAATTACTCAGTCGGTTAACAAAACCTAATTTACATTTAAATTTTTAATTATCTTTAACGCGTGCACAAAAGAATTATTATTTACACAGTAATTGTTAATTAAAATAAAGAAGGGAGACGGAGATATTGAATGTTTGAAAAGAAAAAAAGAATACCTGGAAAGCCACTCCTGATTGGCCGGACTCGGTGCCAGGGGCTGGGCCACCGAAGGCATGGATCCCCAGTGGGAAGGGGCGTGGTTACGCTCCTGCTGCTCGGTGATCCTCCGTTGCTCCGCCTCCTGGATTAACCAATGGCGCGAGATGTCCTTCTCCTTGCGCTGACCTTCGACCGCGGCCTTGCGTTTGGCCATCCAAGTCTCACCGTCGTGTAAACGAGGCTTCGGGGCTGCACTGAGACGGCTCGGCTTGGCTGGCACCGGCGGCGGCTTCGGTTTATCCGAGTGAACAGGACCTTTGAAACATTTACAACCGAAACATATTAGTAATTATAAAAAAAACCCAGTTAGATAGGTAAATAGTTACATGGACATATGAGAGGTAGATAGATATATAGAACGATAATTAGGCGGGTAGATAAATAGTAATACAGATAAATAGATGGGTAAGTGAACAGTTATAACAAATAGATAGATAGACAGCCAGTTTGTATGGGAAAACCAATAAATATACAGACCGATAGGTTTACACAGCGATAGATACATAGATAAGTAGATAGATATCGAGAAGTAGATAGGTTAATAATAAGATATACAGGTAGACAGATGGATCAAGAGGTAGATAGGTAAAGCATTAAATATACAGACAGATAGATTTCCGCAGCGATAGATACATAGACAAGTAGATAGGTTAATGAATCGATATACAGGTAGACAGATGGATAGATAGACAGTTACAAAGGTAAATAGATATAGAGATAGGTAAACGATTAATTACACAGACAGATAGTTAGACGGGACAGACAGATATATCTAGAAGTAGACAGGAACACGAATAAATATACAGATAGATAAACTGACGGATAGATAGAAGAGTAGATACACAGATAGATACAGAAATAGGCATTGCTAAATTGTTCCTCACCTGAAGTAGCGGCTTCCCTCACGGACTTTGAAGATTCAGCAGCGTCGTGAGCTGCAAAATGGATCTCTTCAATCTTGTTCGACACGCGCGGCTTGTACGCAGGCGCTGCTAGTGTGTCCAGCAGCGCGATGTTGTTCTTAATGGCGGCCGAGTCCTCGTCATACGACGTTTCCAGTTTATCCAAACCTTCGTTTATTCGTTTAAAAAATTATATGTATTACAATAAATAAATTTCTGAGATGAATTAAAAGTAAATTTCATTAGATGAAATGAATGAATAAAAAGAATTACCCTCAGTGATGTATTCATCCAGGTCTTCGTTGATCTGCTGCTGACGTTCCAGTTCCTCCTTCTCCAGACTCTCGATGATCTCGCGTTCCACGCGAGCCAGTTCATCTTCCTCAGTCTCTCCAGCGTAGTACGTCTCCACGTAAGTATCTTCAACGACCGTCTCGTCAGCGTACATGCGCAGATCCGTCGTCCGGAATTCCGCCTCGCGCAAGAGGCTCTTCAAATCCGGCGGAGGGGGGACTTCTGCGTCTAAATCCATCAACAACTACGTTTAAAAACTTTCACTAAACATTTCCAGTTTATTAATTTTCTGTTTTTTTAACGAACTATTAAAATTAATACCTTCGAGGAGATGCTGCGCGTCCGAGGTCACATCGATGCCCAGGAAATCCGAACGCCTCTTGCGCAACTCGCTGCGAACCTTTTTTAAGCTTGCCGAGTCCATAGCCGAGTCCTTTTCAAAACAATAAAACTAATTTTTTTAAAAAAGAAAAGAAAAATGAGTTCATTCACCGGAAAAACGGGGATAGACAAAAGTTAAAATAAAATAATTAATATCTGATAGATTTATTTTTATTTTTATTGGAGCTGCACGAACGTATGACAAGTGACTTATGGACGTGTTTAGCCGACGGCACTAAACACCAGTCGCTCTTTTTCTTTTTTGTCCTGGTCAATGTACTCGTAGGACGAATTCAGTGGCGATTCAACACTGTTTAACTACTTATAACCACGTGAATGTAGTTCCAGCAGCTACCGCAAGGGAGGGGGGAGGCTGCACTTTTCTTTGGGTGCCAAAATTCAAATTCGCCCTTAATAATGACAAAATACACGTTCTGTACTGACCGTGGGAATCTTGAGATTCTGGGTCTCAAATGTGGTTATGTAATTCTTATCTAGTTGTGCCATTTGTACAGCAACTAATAAGATGCGATTAGGTCACCATGAAATTAGTCATTTTAGAAGTGATTATCACAGAGACTGCATTGAGCCAACCTTAAGTTGTATGATTCAGTGTGTTGAATTTATCAGTTAAAGCGTTTCAGAAGTGGATAGCACAGAACCTAATTGAATTAATTTTAATTCTTCGAGCGATATGCTTGACTTGAAAAACTATTGAATTAGAGATTATGGAAACTAAACTTTATTTTTCGTATCGTTATTTTTATACTTGAATGTTTCTCTGTTTAAAATCTAAGTTGAATATTTTTTAATTTAAAACGAGTAAACTTTAATACGAAAGCGCAGGAAAAGACAAGCTCAAACTACTAGAAAACGAACACATAATCCGTGCAGAGTGCAGACAGAAAGAGGAGCCATCTTAACAGTCCCACGTTCCCCGATGTGTCTACCGAATTACCTTGGCGACATTGCCATGAAAATAGCCAGGCGTCGAGGTCTCGTCACTGTCATCCGGCGGAGGCGGCGGAGGTTTCTCCACCGGCGGAGCCACGTGCGAGACATCGCTGATCACCCAGGTGGATGCGTCCCAGACCTTCCACCCAAAACACCAACACAAGACGACACCCCCAAACAAATGAAGGTAGTGGAGGAGAAAAAAAAATACCGAAGGAAACAAAAATAGTAAGTCGAACTACCAACTACTGTGTGTGGGCGGAAACCGCGTGCAAAATACGAAAGATGTGCTTTAAAAAAATTGATATCCAATGTTACCTCTTCAATAACCGCAGGTTTCTGCGGTTCCGCCATCTTCTGAGGCGCGTTCATCGTTTCTTTAAAATGGAAGCTTTTGATGATCTCCGTGATTGGTTGATTCGATTCCGCCGGAGAAGGTGGCGAATCGGTGCCACGCGGAGACAGGGAGCGGATTCCTTCGTCCTCGGTGTAGTCATCCGACTCGGCGGAAGAGTTGGAGGCGGCAGCCACCGGCGCAGGAGGTTCCAGATGGTTCCGGAACGAGTTCTTGGGCTCTGATTGGCCAATCGAGATCGTTTGTGATTGGTCCTTGTAAATCAGGTCTCTTCCGGATTGGTCCAATTCCGGAGTTATTCTCTCCAGTTGGTGAAGATAGAGTTTTCCTGTTGTTTCCGTCAGTTTCGCCTGTTGGGGAGAAGCCGCATTCGATTGGCTGTTGTCCGAACCGTCTTTTCCTGATTGGTCCGGAACTGAAGTTTCTAACTGACAAAATGCGGACCCCGGCTGCTGGTTATCCGCACGAGGTTTCTCTGATTGGCAGACGGTCGTAATCGAGGTTTCCGATTGGTGGAACGACGACCGGGTCGAACCGTCTGTGAATTTCACTGTAGTTTCCTGCTTGCTTTCCACCGCCTGGAAGGTGGATAGTTTCTGGCGGAATTCCGGGTCTCTGACCGGTGAATTCCGCTTGCTGTCCTCCGAGCTGTCGCTGCTGGCGAACGCGGCTAGGCGGTTTTTGAAGGAACTGGAAAAATCGCCGGATTTCCTGTGCTGCGACTTGGCTGCCTCCTTCTCCTTGTCCTCAGCAGCTGCTGCTGCGCTCTCGAAAAACGAGCGCCGCTTTGAAACCTCGGCTACGACTTCAACGCCGCCTGTAATTTAATCAACAAAACGACATCAGATAATTACAATCACACTTTTTACTTAATTTGAATGCATAATAATTATTGTATTGACATAAATATTCGATTCAATAACACTTAAATTAAGTCTGAAGAGATTAAAGGGGGGGGTTGGTTACATTTTAATGACTCGACTGGTGCAAATAAGCTTTCACTCCAGAACCCGTGAAAACGCCCAAGCAAAACTGCAAATTTATTCCCTTCAATGGGGTCCGCCCTTTCCAAATCGGCCCAAATTATTGATTACCGAACCTCCCCCGGGGCCAAATAGTGTCTTCCTGCCGATTCCCAAACAGAAGCGCCTTGACACTGTCAAGGCCATTTTTGGAACCAATTCAACTTGACTAACTAATTTCAACTAGTTATAATACACTTAAACATTCAATATAAAATTAACCCAACTTAATAACTTTAAATACTCATAATTATCTATTATGTAAGATTATAGATGGATAAACTATTTCCGTAATTCATTCACAAGTTTCGTTAACCATCAATTAATATAAATACGTAGGTAATAAACGAGACGGATAATAAAAAACATACGGGATTTCGATTGGGGGAAAAGAGAGAGAGAGGAAAGTTCTGGACGGCGAGGACGTGACTGATGACTCATAAATCAAATGAATTATTCACCGGAAAGGTTGTTGCTTGGCTTGTCCGCGGCTTGTGATGCCTGCAGGGAGGCCAGGGTTTGTTGCACCTTGAGGCTGCGCCTCTGGACGCTGCTAACGTTTGCGGTCTCCATATTGTTGCCATCGCCACTGGCCGTGCGTGACTCGCTCCGTCTGTCCTCCGGCTGCTCACGTTCCACCGGCGGCGACGACTTGGACAGCGCCGTGCTGGTGAACTTGACGTAATCAGCGATGGCTTTGTCGTACGTGTACTCGCTGACGTCACTCTCTCCCCGGGTCGGACACTCTTCTTCAGCCTTGTGTTGTTGTTTTTTTATCAGCAGCGAAAAAATGAAACATAAAAAACATCATGTTAACGACTTCGTTGTAAAAAGACATCATTTGAAATTTTAAAATTGACAAAATAAATTAAATTTGACCAACATGAGGTTAAAACAATTATTATAATGAATAATGTAATTTTTTTTTCAAACTTCTTATAATTTAAAGTATTAAACCAATGCTGACAATATTACTCATTCGCCAACGGTTCAATTTCCTTCAGAAAACACTGAAAGGACGGAGAACCCCTTGAGATTCCAAAAGTGGAAAAAAATGTCGAAACGTCAAAAGTATTTGTCGCCAATCAAATCGGACAGCTGTTAACGACAAAGTAAAAAGGTAAACAAGCCAATCACGTCAAGACAGATGCGTCAAGCTTTTATCCGAGACACGCAAGAGAGGTGCGCAGCACGCACCCATTCCCTCCCTATCGTCTCATTAGCATAAGAGATATTCCACCACGCTGACCACTTCCGAGAAATAAAAACTATCCTTACCTGGGAATTACTGAGATTCTCGCGCTCTTCAGCTGCGGTGGTTCGATTCTCCGGGAAATCGTCGTCGTCTCTGGCGGGACTGGCTGGAATTTCAGATTCTTCCGACTCGTCCGTTGAATAGAGAGCCAATAGGCGACTGCGGCTTCCGCTGTTGGGACCAATAGGAATCATTCATTTCGAATTTATTACGATCGAATCGAATAGTATTTCAACTGGATTCTTTTAAGATTTACAAACTGTGTGCAGAGAATTGACAGGTGAAAATGCGGACGGTTAAAACGAGAAATTCGATGAGATTCAATTGACAGTTTCATTGACAAGTGTTGAATTACCGTTTGCCCATCATTTCGGTGAAGGTTCTGTTCCTCTTGGCTGCGGCGTCGGCTGCGCGAACAGCTTCTTCCTGCTCGATCCTCTTGACTTCGGTGACGCGCTCGATGACGTGTTCCTGCCGCTTGCGTCGACTTGATTTCCAGCCTTCCAGGTTCTGTTGTCATTATATTTTTTAAATTAATTTATAGATTTACATATTGCATTTTCTAATTTTGCGAAAATTCCTTTACTTAGTTTTGAAGTATTTAATTTTATTATTAATTAATTTTACAGTTGAGTTAAACAATTGATTTTCAATTCATTTCAGAAACAAATATTTTTTCTATTTAAGGAGATTTCATGATTTAGTTTATTTAATTTTACAAACATCCAATTAATTTCCGAATCAATCATGTTTCAATTAATTAACGCAAAGATCTGACTAATGTGATTAGCAATTCATATCTCTATTATGTTGTTATAGATTTTCTCATTTTGGAAAAATAATTTGATTGATTGTTACTTTAATTAACAACTTAATTAAAAATCTACATCAATTATTTCTTGATTTCTATTAATTTTCAATTCGAGTAAATACAGACTGTATATTTCTATTCGATCTGATGGATGGATGGACGTATTCGATGGATTTCAACTTACGGCTTGCCAATCTTCGGATTCTTCTTTTTTGACCTCGCGGACCTTCTTGACCTCGGTAGCCTTCTGCATCTGGAGTCGGGCGCTCTCGCATAGTTTGGCCGGTCCGGTTTTGACAAACTGCATCGGATTGTAGGCCGGTTTGGGGGCGTTCAACTTGGTCGTCCTCGTCGGGATGTACTCGGCGCCGAAATCCTGTAACTGTTTCAACCGGATACAATTAAAAAAAAAACACCGCAGAAAATCTTTCAAGTAAAATGGATTAAATGTCAACTTGATCATCAAAGTTAATAAATAGATTAACAGATATCAACTTAAATGTAGTAAAAATTAACTTGTCCAAATATCCGATTATTACAGCATTCATTTATAATTTATTCGGATTATTGAAAAGTTCACCATCACAGTTATTAATTACATTAACTTAAAGACAGTTAAATTTTACAGGAATTTAGTGATCGATTAACGGAAGTGCACCAAATCTGGTTTAAATTTAAACTTAAACTGAATTCCTGTTCTACTCGACAAATAAAATTAAACACATAGAAAATGACAACTTGATTAAAAAAAGGCGAAAAATTTTATAATTTTAAACCGTACGTGTCTTTCGTGCCCGCTACTGGTCGAATGATTGTCCAGACTCTCGGAAGATTCGCTGTGACGGTCCATGGCGCTATCAGATCGCGACCAGCTCCTTCCACTGTACTCACGAAAGTCCTGCAAACAACGAATCAACAGCCCAAAAAATAAGATACAATATTCAATCAAATAAAAATAAGTAAACACTCATAAGGTTAAATGAATTACGGTCTAATTCAAGTAACAATAGATCTATCTAACTACCTTCCTATCTGTCTATCTATCTACCTATCCATCTATCTATCTATGTATCTATGCATCTATCCATCTATCTATCTACCTACCTATCTGTCTATCTATCTATCCATCTATCTATCTACCCATCTATCTATCTATCTATCCATTTACCCATCTATATCAGACTACTGAACGATTACTTTCATTACACAGGAAGCATACAACTTAGTAATATACAATATATTACAATATTATATTAACTATAAAATTATAATTTGTCATATTGAGGTTTCAAAGGAAAAAAAATAGAATCGAGGATCTCATGACACGATAACAAGATACTAGGCACCGGGGACAACAATAATGTCTCGCTCGTGCAAATGAAATCCTAGAAAGCGTGTCAACGATTCGTCTCCGTCCTTTTTTTTCTCTCTCTCGGTGGTTACTTTTACAGATTTTCAAGCAGCATTGTTTACATTCACGGACAGGGGAAAAAATTACGGAAAAATATGTCGATTTTCACTGAAAGAATCTCTTCAAGTTATCAAACAAACGAGATAGGATCACGAAAAAGAGGGCGGTGTATTCCCATCTCGGATTTCTGAAAATTCCCATCCAATTTAGTCGATTGTTTAATTTTAAACTTAACCAGATTGTATTCAACTGAATAAAGATACCCACACTATAACACTAATCATAACAATAACCTAATTAAGTCGTTAATAAGTTAATCAAGATATCACAAAACTAGAAAATTACCTTTGAATCGGCAGAACCTTCACCAAAGGAAGAATTGGTCGGCGTGGGCGACACGCTGATGGTTTCGTCCGCCCGCCGACAGACGGCCGCTCCGTACCCGACCGAACTGGGCATTCCCTCGATCTTTCCCAACTTCACCGAACGAACTATTTTTTACGAGAAGAAAAATATTTCAATTAAAATTAAAATACACGCATTAACTTAAAAGGCTAAAAAGTTAACAGATGAATAATAAAAATAGAAATAAAAAGTAGATATAACAATAAAAATATGGGAGACGTCATCATCCGAGTAGCAGCAGCAGCAGCAGCGCACGCATCCGCCGATCCAAAAACCGAGGGAGGGGAAAAAAAATTCTAAAAATAGTAACAAGCTGGCGCTAAACACCAGAACCATCGAGTTTTGTTCCTTACAACAAGACTCTCTTACATCATCATCGATATTTTTACTTTCAGACCTGTTTTAACTTGAATACGAAAAAGAAGCGGGAAATCCTGTTTTTTTTTTTGTTTTTTTTTTTAAATCTGGTGCTGGACCAGCGGCGAAGTCCCACAGTGAGAGTTTGACATATCCGGAAGCCATTCAAGTCGAAAACAAAAATAAATAAAACAAAATGGCGGGTAAACAGTCGATGCTGGACTGGGGGGGGGGAAGGAAACGGCGCGTAACAAATAACCGGAAATCAAAACGGACGACGAGAAAGTCTCTGGTTATGTCGCGTTTTATTTCTGAATATAATATACAAGAGGATTTTGCAGACTTTCGCTTTCCACGACTTGCGTTTCCGCGGAGACAAAGAAGCGGCACTCGAGATGGAAAATGACGTCACTGAGCGTCATTTCTATAAATAGCTATTCGTGTTTTTATTTTCTCAAATTCATTGAATAAAAAAGGAGGTGGACAATAGCGAGACGGTTTCATCAAACTGAATCTGAAGTTTTATTCAAGGATTCAAGACACTCGTAGGACTGGCTACTTGAGTTACAAACGACAGCCTAAGATTCGCGAAACCCTACAAGAATCTTGATAGAAAGATTCATATAAAATTAATCTATCACCATTCATAAACTTCTCATCAAGCGACTGGAGATTCTTGTTCGACCTCTGAAAGCTAGGAATCTTGATTGAACTAAAGATTCCCTGTGGAAACTTGGATGTATTCCAACTAATAAACTAAAATTTAATGACTCACATTTTCGTGCGCCTCACAGAATGACTCAATTTGGATTCACAGACTTTAAAGCCTATAAGAATCTTGATTGAACGAAAGATTCCCTGTCGAAACTTGATCAATTCCCACTGGTAAACTTAAAATTAGCGATTCAAAATTTTCCTATGACTCATCAAGTGACTGAAAATGACTCAATTCGAAACCACAGACTTCGAAACCTAGAAGAATCTTGACAGAATGAAAGATTCCCATCAAAACGTTCAATGATTAGACTCTTAGGTTACTTACTCTATGACTCAAAATGGCTCACGTAAGATTCATAGCCTACTCTGAAACTGAATTCCCTATTAAAACTGTCACATGACTTCCCAAATGACGCAACAAATAATGAGATTAACGAACTTTGAAAGGAGGGAATTTTGAGAGAAACCAAGATTCCATTCAAAACACGACTCATTATCATTGCTCAGCTTCAAGTCAATTAGTTAATTGTATTTCTACTATGACTCACATGATGACTCAAGATTCACGAAACCTGAGAATCTTGACTCAAAGAACAGATTCCCAACCAAATTTTAACTTGTTGCCACTGATAAGCATTAAATGAGCAATTCAAGATTCTCGTATGACTCATAGTAAAAATGACTCATCCAAATAAGATTCACAGCCTCTAAAATTCAAGAATCTTAATTTTAAAAAAGGATTCCCTATTAAAACTCGACGTATTCCCATGGATTAAACGTCAAATCAACGATTCAAGATTCCTATATGAGTCCCAAATGATTCACAACTGACAAATAAGATTCACGACCTCCTGATCTAAGAATATTGATAGAAAACAAAGATTCCCTGACAAAACTTGCTATATTTAAGAATCTCATTCGTTTCGTAGAATGACTCATCTCTAACTTGGTTAAGATTCACGATGTCGAAAACCTAAGAATCTCGATTTGAATGATTCCCCTGTAAAATGTGACCTACTCTCATTGATAGACTCAATTCGATGACTCAAGATTCTCGAATGACTCTCACTCTACTCTCTCTCGTTCAACTAAGAATCAAGCATCATAAGAATCACAACAGATTCCCCATCACAACACAACCAATACTCTCACTGATAAGCTTCAAAATCAAACGAAGCAATTTAAGATTCTTGTTCAACTCATAGAATGACTCATTCCTAAGTCAGTTAAAGATTCACAGCCTCTAAAACCTTAAGAATCTCAATTTAAATGATTCCCCAGTAAAACCTGGCCTTGACACCATTAAGATTCTTATGAATGACTCTTAGAATGACTCAACTAAGATTCACGAAACATAAGAATCTTGATTAACATGAAAAGATTCCCAATCACAACACAACCTATACTCCCACTCGTTAACCTCAAAACCAACCAATCAATTCAAGATTCTTGAACGACTCGTCTAAGATTCATAAAACACAAGAATCTTAACAGATCAGATTCCCCACCACAAAAGATTCACAACCTCTAAAAACCTTAAGAATCTGAATTTAAACGTTTTCCCCTGTAAAACCTGGCCTTGACCCCATTAAGATTCTTGAATGACTCTTAGAATGACTCAACTAAGATTCATAAAACACAAGAATCTTAACAGACCAGATTCCCCATCACAACACAACCTATACTCCCACTGACAAGCCTGAAAACTAAACCAATCCATTCAAGATCGCCAAATGATTCACAAAATGACTCAAACAATGACTCACAAAATGACTCCAAAAAAACGACTTTTCTAATGACGGTCCATAGAGATTCCTGCCCTCCAATTAACTCCACAACAAGCGACAATGAATGGCAACTTTTTCCACGTATTTCTTGCGTGCTGCCCTTGTACCGTCAAAACGCAAGGGGTTAAAATAACGGGACCCTAAAAAGGGCCCTGGGACACGATGTTTATCAACCCCACGTCGTTACGCGTTCCTCTCTACGATTCACAAACTCGTTTTCGCTCTTCTTTCTTCTTTTCATCCAATTCTCTTTTAGTTTTCTTTTTTTTTCAAATACACGTTTCTCACTGGTGAACAGAGCTATGCATTTTTCACGTTTGCCCATTAAGATAACGTAGTTTTAATTGCCTCTTGTGAAAAAATCGCCGCCAACAAAATGATGACTCGTTTTGATTGTCCCGCGAATAGAACCAAGTTTTTGTTTCCTCAAAAAATTAATAAATTCTCGGGTCACAACGAAACAACAATCACACTAATTACACTCGGTAATTAAAAGAACAATGGCGCTAATAGCAATAATAACATAAGTAGAAGAATTAGAAATACAAATTCAAGTTAATATCAACAACATTACGAATTGGACATTTTATTAAACATTTTAAAATGCGACAAACTAATTTAAATATTACTAAATCAACTATCGATGACGATATTGATAATACAACGAATAGCTCCTTACGTTTACACCCTAGTCCAACTCGAATAACACACTAATTCTTAATATAACTTAATGTTTATGACAAAGTAGATTAAATTAAGTAAATTTTGTACTTGTAATTAAACAGTAATAATATTAAAATATCTCATATCTGGTAATAGATTTAAAGGAAACAACATATTTCCAACAACAACAACAACAACAAAGTCGACTTTTCCTGAAAAATTCCCACCTTTCGACATCAGTCAGCCGCGGTCAGTTATCAAATCCACTGGTCCCTTGAATTCACCAAATTATAGGGAAAATACGAAACCTGGTGGCTGTTTCCATTGGACGAGACGAGTCTAGCGGGATACCCTTGATCCCCGCTCGTTATATTAAAGGTCCTTGCTCCCTCGGTTCGTTCGTTGCAACAATCTCAACCATAATTAGCGTTGCTTTTGCCGCAAGACGGTGAAATAGGAAAAAAAAACGCCCCCGGGGCTTTTTCTTCTTCCACATGCCTCTCCACATACTTACAAGACACACACACACACACACACACACCGCTTGGGAACAAACGCTTCTGGTTTTCCCTCTTCATCTTCAGGGGTTCGCAAGTCCACGGAAATGTGTTCCCAGTTCGATTTTTCTTAGATTTTTGGGAATTTTGAGATTTTTCAAGCGAGATTCTAATTTGAATATTATGAAATATATATTGGGAATGTAAAGGAGGCGTGGCTAAAATTTTCGCTCCGCCCACTTGTGTGATTATCTTGTACTTTTTTATTCATTGGTTCAGGTTTGCAATTTAGAAATTAGGGGAAAATTGCTGAACACAGTGGATGTTTAGCCACCGAGACCGATCAAAATGAAGTAGGGGCGTGGCTCGAATTCTACTCCGCCCACTTGGGAGACTGTCTTGTATTTTGATTCATTTGGTTCACGTTCTTCATTAAAAATTAAATCCAAGGGATCAATCTCAAAATAGATTTAAGGAAAAATTGCCGTAAATTGGACGTTAAGTAAATTAAGACCAATCAGATAGAAGCAAGGGCGTGGCTTAGATTCTACCCCGCCCAATATAAACTTTGCTTAACTTTAAATTCTTTAGTTTTACAATATACAGCCTGTCTCAGAAATGTAGAAAAGTAATTCAAATATTGCCAAATGGTGTGTAGTTTGCCAACATTGAGGACCAACCCGAATGAAGAGAGGGCGTGGTCAAAGTGTTACTCTGCCCAATCGTAATGCTTCTTCAACCACATACTGTCAATGTCGCAATTTCCAATACCCAGCAGTAATACTGAGTAACTAAAGAAATACCGTAAAATATAAATCAATCACACGACCAATCAAAATGAAGAAAGGGCGTGGCCTTCCGCCCAATACAAAGCTTCACTCGGCCTTCTACAATCAATGTCACAGTTTTCCAGATTAAATAAACAATACTGAAAATAGAAAAGACAAATATTACAAATTCCCTTGATTTTATTTCAGACCAACCAGAATAAAGAGGGGGCGTGGCTTAATTCACTGGCCAAATCTCACGTACGTCGCTACCGCTCTACGAAACGTGTACAGACCCACGCTTTACCAAACCTGGCAGTTCAATGGAGGGGGTTCGCAACTCACAAAACGTATAACTTTAACCTGGATTGAATTTTCCAACTTCTTAACTACTCCACACTTAAAGTAATTACTATAGCTAAATTTCAATAGTAATCTAATATCTATGTCGACAGGACTGATAAACGTAACACGCGTCGATTAACATTACAATTTACTTTATTTAATTCTAATCAATGGTATTACAGCATTTCAATTTAGCGGGGGGGTTACGCAACTAGAGCAGTTTAAACCAACGTTATTTGTCATTTTTTTAGCCAGGTTGCGGACCCCCGTCGTTGTTTTCAACCCTCGAGGAATCTATGAAATTAAACCTTAAGGTTCAGAGCGTGACTGAACTGAGCCTCGAGGTAAATCGGTAGCTCTTCCACTCGGGTAAAATTTTAAATTCGACTCATCGTACATGAAAAACTATTTTTAAAAACCGGATTCTAATGACAAAATTAATTCCAATTACATTTCAAATTAAAGTGTGAATAAAAACTAGTCCACCAAATGGTTAAAAACGACATAACGGGGACTCTGGGCTACCAATTCTCCCTCTCTTTTTTCTCACACAAGGTTGAATGACTCTGGAACACGCTGGAACCATTTCTTTTCTTCTCCTTTTCTTCTCCCTCATTCAGTTCTCATTCTCAAACTTGAAAAGGTTCTCTCTTTCTCTCTCTCTCTCTCTTTAATTATCTCTCCTCTTTTGTCTTTTTCATCCAGCTTCTGTTTTGTTCGCTTTTCCTGATCATTTTTTTCTTAATTTAAAGAAATAAAAGAACGTCGTGAAGGAGAGCGTTTCTCATTTAGAAGAAGGAAACCCAAATGGCGGCCATTTTGGAAGGCAAGCGGTCAATGAACTGTTTCGAGTTCCCAACTGGAGGAACCTATTTTATCCCATAGTATCTTTAAACTGTATCCTACAATGTATCTATTTAATTTAAACTGGTTTTTCCAAAGAATTAGTTTACCTGATAATAAACTGACAATGTCGTGATATGGACGTGTCTCATACATTTGAATTTTAGCGATTTATTTGATTACACTGGCGATTGCTCCGATACTTAATTACACTGATCTTCCCAAATTAGACCAGTTGACAAGTAAGTGATAATTACGTGACAAAATCGTGTTCTTTATATTAAACTTCAACGTTTCGTTCGATTATTTCTTGAAATATTTGACGGTTCTTGGCATATTTTTTTCTTCCCAAATTGGAATATTTGAAAACTACGTGATATTTTCATGACAAAATGGTGTGTTTTCCAAATAAAAGTTATTTCAATATTTAATTAAAATTTTTAAACACTCGAGAATCGTTCTGATATTTCATCAAATCGATGTTTCCCAAATCAGCATAGTTGATATGTGCATGATAATTTAATGACAAATTCGATTAAACTGTTAACTATTTGTCGATTCTTCGGATATAAAATTAGATCAATGTCTCCCAACTTAGCATTTTACTTGATAATCATGTGATAATTTTCTGATAAAGTCCCCCATCGTTTTATTTGGTATCGTTGTTAAATACTTGACAATTGCCCCGATCTTCCCCCAAATTAGAATGCCTGATAATTATGTGATAATTTCTTGACAAGTGTGTGTTTAATGACCTGCTTTCCTATTCCCTTACAGAAACACATTAGCAAGGTAACACTCTTTGTTTACCGGCTCATTCAGAGCTATTTGAACACCGCGGCGGAAATAAATATTATTCGAAATCACGGATTTTTCTTTGGGTAGAGGGGTTAGCAACAGCTACAAAAAATGGACCGAAAAGTTTATATTAGAATAAACCTTGATTTTATAAATAATTTACTTTTTTATTTGGAATTTGAATTTTATGATTTGATAAACAATGGAGTGCGATTTTATTTTTTGGTAGCGGACCCCTCCAATGGGCGTTTTCTGTGTTTTTTTTTAATTTCTCCATTGTCATTTATTTTTACATTTTTACTCCAGATGGGTGATTTTGCGTGAAAAAGACAAAAGATAAAAACTGCAGAAGTGAAAGTCTTATAACCTGATTTCCAGAGCACTGCGCAATACGTGCTTTCAATTAACATCAATTGACGTCAATTGATACAAATTGGGATGCTGTTTTTCCCCCCCGCCAGTTCACCTATTCGTTTCTCTTCCAACATAAAGAGTTGAGTGCAGCAGATGGCACGGGAATCTTATAAAAGATTCACGGGAAAAAGAGATTCTTGACCGACATGTGTCGTTGATTCGTCACGCGACTTGGACAATCCGTTAGCCCGTTAACCTGTTCTGCACCGAAATCCAAGAAATCGCCGTAACGGGAATCAAGATTCTTTTTTTTCCTTTTCAAGATTCACACGGTAAGAATTAGAAGATAAAAAAAATCCCCGCTGGGCTTTTTAGCCGTCTGACCGACAGATGATCATGACACCTCATTTTTCAAGGGCAGCGAACCCCCCGTAGCTTAAATATAGAAATTCCACATTGAAGGGGAACCCATCATGGCGGCCCTCTTCCTTCTTTCTATTCTTCGCATTTCTTCTTTTCTCTTCTATTCGGGCTCTTCCCTTGGGTTTACCACCGGGTCTCTTCATTCGAGGTACAGCTCAGAATTTTTCAACTTCGACCTTGCCTCGGGGCTATGTTATTCTATTCTCATAACCAATCCTCTTTGGGATTTACTTTTTTAGAGCAAAAAAATTCTATTCAAACTTGATCACGTCAAAATCGAAATCAAACTTCAGAAGAAAAGGGAGGAACATAACAACAAATAATAATAATAATAATAAAAAAACAGGTATAATCCGGAAAAGAATGTTTACCTTTAGGGAATCGAACAGACGCGCCGATGTTGTAAACCAGCAAAACTTATTGTGTGTTCTTTTTTATTTCGAATTCTTTCCAGGTCGGAGTTTCACTGTTGTTTTTTTTAAGACCAGAAAAAAAGAACCTCCTGACGAAAAAAGTTATATAATCCGGTGAGAAGCCACTTGTGGACAACTGTTGTTGGTTCGTACCGAAGACCAGTTTACTTTGAATTATCGGTTAAACTGAACGGAGCCCCGGTCTTACAGCGCGCTTACTCCATGGCACTTGCTCGTCTCAGAATGGTTATTGAACACGGCGTTCCGTGCAGGTCTAGGCCGGGGCTCTCATTGGTTGTCGAACCTTTTCAAACGTCATCTAGCGGTAGAAAAACGAACTATTATCAAACCAGCCCGGTCTGCCCGTAAACCGAACTGAACGTATCTAGTGTTAAAATTGAGTTATTATTTAATGTGCTTTTGGGATATATATTACTAATTATAATTTGTATTTATAATAGTTAGGTCATATTTTGGAAAAGAGGATTGGATTAAACTGAACAGGTTTGTTGAAGCTTACCTTAGTTGTTGACAGGGTGAAACAAGTTTCCGGTTTGACGTGTTTCCGGTTAAAGTGTATAGCATGGGGTTGCGGAAGGGTTTGACTGGCTCACTACAACCTTGAACTAGTTTCTTGACAAGATTAACGGGGAAAAAACCTATGAAATAACCTAGTTTACACTATTATGAAATAAAAGATTATAGGATAGCTGGACATCTGGGTGCGATTTTCCAAAATTCTGTACAATTAAGGATTCAGTTAACCAGATTTATTTTAATTAATCCTAATCATGTTAGATTAACTTCCCATGAGTGATTAAGTACAACTTAACGTTACATATTAAGTGAATTAAAGTTTAGTGCATAAGAAATTACACATACCTTATCACAGGGGACTAAAGAAGTAATATATATACACTACAGTTTCCATAGACTTAATTGATAGTTAATGAAAGTTGCAATTATGATGTTATTAGTAATCCTAAGTCTAATTAGAGTTAGAAAATTCGTTTATGATGTTTAAAGTTGAAGAATAAGTTAACTGCAGAAGACAAATCGTTAGTTGCACTATTGATCACTCAACATACACGCAGTCACGCAGTTACGCACTCACGCTATTTGCTTTATCTTGATCTTATTCGAGATGACTCACCTATTGGTATGATACTACGATGTCACAGCTATCGATGCTCACAAACTAGGCCAGTTAAACACCTGACGTCAAGTCTGCGCACTTACAAGTTAACATTAAGTTTAAAATTTTGCAAGAGATTGTCCAGTGATTCAGTTTCAATCGAGATCTTTCACCGTCCAGTTTCAGACGTTTATCCGTTAATCCTCAGCCTGAGATATTTAAAAAGTGGCATAATTTAACAACAATGACCTTTAAGATTTCGATATTCAGTTTGAATTGTTCAGTGCAAAACCTTAGCGTTTTTAAGTGAAAGATGCAAGTATGACACTAGCGCCACCTGTTGTAAGAAAAATGTACTATTTCCGCTGTGAGAAAACATTTGTTGTTGCGGCTTTTAGTTCTTTGATTTTTATCTGTCATAATATTTCAGTCTATCGAAGGCTTATTAAATCCATTGTTTTGATTATAAAATCTAATACTATACTGAATTATTAAGAGCTGGAATTAAGTAGTTCTGGTCTTTCACCGAGCGATGTCGCGCAATGCAAAGACGGCAGAAAGCGCACAAGATTCGCTTTGCAACGGATCACGAGGGGCACTCGTTCATTTGAAAAAACAGCTTCACCATGGATCGCAAAACGTCTAGTCGAGGCGGGTAAGAAATTAACGAATTAACATTAAAATTTTATAAATTAGATTAGGTTAGACTAGTATTTATGTTATAGTATTGACTCGCGTAAGCTGTTTTACTTTAAAGTAACAGTACTTTATTGTTTCTTGTCTTAAAGTCTGTTTTGGCATTTAGAAAGAAGTCCGCTGCATCCAACCGTGACGATTACGTTGAAAGGAAACGTCCGAAGATGGAAGTATGTCTATTATGCAATGTGATAATATGAGCAATACTCTGTATTAAACGGCCAATGAAGCTTCATTTTTGTTTTTTTCGTATCAGTTTTACAGTTGTCAAGAAAATACAGTGCTATTGGTTTAAATCTATTTAAACAACATGTAGGATATAAATAGAATATTTTAAGTAAGATATACTAATATATTTATTATTTTATCCAGACTAGTTAAATTGTGTCTATGAAATAATTGGAATTTTCAGAAGCGAAGTTTAAAAGTCGAGTTTAATCTTCGGTTTCAGATAACGTAATTTCAAGTCGGTCTTTAATTGTTACTTATTCCGATTCGCGATCAATAACCTGCAAAAGATCTATTACAATCTCTTTAAGTATTTATTGTCAACCTTTCAAGTCTTTTCTAAGAACTGTGCTTTGGTTAAGTTTCTGTTAGCGCCTGTATATATTGTAAAGAGTTTTGCCCTTTCCTTCGTCACATTTTGTAGGCGCTTGTGTTTAGCTGTGAAGGTATTTAAGTTGGTGTTTTTGTCCTTTTGGGGGGGGGTCTAAGTTTAAGCTTCCGACCTGTTAAGATCAGAGTCATTAAGTTTAGGGTGTTTAAGTGTTCAGGATTTCAGTGAAAGACTGTTAGGACCGGTCTTTGTCTTGTCTTATTGGTTCATTAGGTCGTTGGAGTTTGTTGGTCCATTGTTCTTATTCGCCTATGGATGTCCGTTCCCTTGGTTTTATACATTTCCTCGTGTTTTCATTTGGTTCAGGAAGTTGCAGAATCCGTTTTAACAAGTGTGTTACTCTAAGAATACAATCCTTGTCTCATTAACTTTACTTTTTTACTCGTTTAACATTAGCTTTACGATGGAAAGGGAAGAGAAACGTGTATGAGTATATGGAACAATCACCGTTTGCCACCAACAATCACCGGAACACACATCACATGGTTGCACCTTGCAGAAGAAACATACAGAAAACCAATAAGGTTATGCGATTCAAAGTGAAGCCACAAGGCAGCTAACAATTTTACTTTTTCAATTTAAATTCCAATTATCAAGTTAAAATCCAAAAATCCAAATTATGAAATGCAACAATTTAGGCAGCTGAAGTTTCTAGGAAATTCCGCACAAGGCACGACTGGGTTGCTGACAGAAATAAACATCTGACTAGGCAACTTGTTCTTCTTCTTCCTCTTCCTTGTCCGAAGTAAACAGACCCCGCAATAGAAGGGCAATGCCACCAATCAATCCTACACCGACAGTGGCTCCAACAGCAGCGACAGTCACTGCGTCCCGCACTTGCTGAGACGACGCTTGTCCTGTCACGAGGGCATTGACAAAGTGCTCGCAGTTCCACGTAAGCAGGTTGTATTTCATGCATTCCCCGACACAGTCGAGAGCTTCACGGACGACATCTTTTCGGCTTCTGGTACTTCCCTGCCAGGCGGCATTGGTTACGAAGAACTCGCTGGTCTTTGCTATCTTTTGGATCTTGTCGCGTCTGACCCAGGCGTAAGTTTTTCCCGCACAAGAGCCGAGAAGCCCATCAATGTCAAAATCTAAAAATGAGTCATTCTCAGACACTACATTTCGTATCTTGTGCCGAGGAATCAGTGGCGTGCCAAGGGGAGGGCAAGGTGGGGCAGCTGCCCAGGGCCCAGGTCGAGCTAGGGGCCCATTTTTGCTATTCGAGGGGCCCAGAAAGGCCTCTAGCTGGGCCTTCAACTCCCAAGAATTAGGGATTTCGCCCAGGGCCCCAAAGTCCCTCGGCACGCCACTGCGAGGAATCGTTTTTACCAATGTCATCTGCCGTCAAGTGAACCGCGGAGTCTCCGTCGACGGCCAACGCGACGTGCGAGTACCCGGCCCGGCGAAACGAGAGAATGTCACCAGCCTTCACCAAATACCCGCTACTGTCAACAACCTAAACAATATGAAGACGAATCCTTCAACATAGAATCACAGTGTTCAGACAAGAATTTCACTTACCATTTTCAAGCTAAGGTAACCCAAGTCTGAGCAAGTTTGCTGGCCGCCTTCGCCTTTTATTCAGATGTTATCTTACCGAGTGGGCGTTACTACTTCACAGAGACCAGCGATGGTACAGTTGGGCCCACTCCTGTCCTGTAGTCAGATTACAGTACAAATCCATGAAATAGCAACAGGTAGTTTTAGCTTACCACGAAGTCTACTTCAGCCTGCTTCCGTCCTAAACACGTCCCAACTTGCATTGCGGGCTGCGTCATCCAACGTAACAAAAATAGCCAGTTGTTGCGTCAGCTATTTCCCGTGGTCACCAACGGGGTTGTTGTTTTGTTGCCAGGGGCTTGTTCGACAGCGCCACCTAGCGGCCATTTTCAGAACTACGTTATCCCCTTTATAGATTAGAAGAGTCAACAGAGGTGCGTTTTTAACCCGAAATGGTTATTGACGCAATGTTATCTTTTCGTTTAAGTCATCTTTATATTAACCACCCGTAATCAGTTGAACGTCTGACCCAGACGGACGATCATTACAAGATACAATCCTGTTTCTAAAGAAAGAATACGTTTATTGTCAACTCCTGTCTGTGTGTTTTCAAATAATTTTGCACTGTTACGGGAAATCATTGAATGGACTATCAGAGGGACACAAATACATATATTAGCATATCCTTCATTCATCACAAATCACAATTGCACTTTGAGACGTTTCAGATAAGCGTAACAATTAGCACGACTCGTTTCATAAGCTTTCACGTGCATTTTGCCGTTTCGTTGACATTCGACTCTGAACTCTTGTTGAGAATGAACTTGTAAGCGAATTTACATAAGTAGAGGATCCGGACTCGAAACTTGACTGCAACTAAACCAATCAAGAGACACAGAAGTTTGCTGACGACTCCCATGACCTGCTGGGAGGACGCCTTTTCCAGGATTAGTTCATTGACGAAATGTTCGCAATTTCCCGTGGCTAGATTGTAAGTTCGCTTCTCTCCAAGGCGACTAAGAGCTAGTCGAACTACCTCGTCTCTTGTTTTGAGGCTTTTATCCCAAACTTGGTTGGAAATATAAAAATTATCCTTGCCGGCAACCTTCAAGATGGCGTCGTGTCTCACTGTAGCGTATGTGGTTCCTCCGGAAGAACCGACTGAAACTCCAAACAGGTCGAAATCTAATCGAGCAACAATCAAAGTTGTCCTGTAACATTCATTCCCTTTCTAAATATATCGTTCTTGTATACAATTTTAATTACTTACATGCAAGTTAGTTTAAATGCTAATTGTAAGTTAAGTTTAATAGAAGACGATAGTTGTTACCTTGACCATCGCCAGTTAGGTGAACGACAGTTGCTCCATCTACAGCCAAAGCAATGTGATTATAATAACCACGATGGAAAGATATCACGTCACCGGGTTGCACAAGGATACCGTGGCTGTCTTTCACTTGAATCTGATAATGATATCAAGAACCCAAATTAAGATTTATATTTTAAGTAATTATCTGTAAATTTATCTTATAAGAACTTAATACGAGATAATTAACTTTTACAGTAATTGTTACAATGTTTATGTGTTAACATAGAATCCATCAATGTAATAGTACAAAATTAAGTAAAAGCTTAAACAATGCGCATTAGATAACAGAAAGGTTGGGTTTCACTTCAGTGCACAGCGGGTTTCCGGGTTGCCATGACAACCGCGTCTAAGGTGTGGCAACCTGCCAACAGTCACTGAAAACTGCTTACACAACGAAAATCTGAATATTATTTTTTCCCTATGCTACTTAACGACATAAAACGAAATCTATTTTAAGACAGTGAATAAAAATAGCCATTATCTTTAATATTCGTATCATTAAGTTTAACCTTGGGCGTAAATATGGACCACGAAATCCAAGTCAACAGTAAAAGAGCCACAGAAATCAACAACAGCTGCAAAACAGACGCAACCGATAAACTAGATTCACTAGACTTAGACATTCTTTTGACTAGTAGTTTCAAATCAAACTTATTGTGTTCAAGAAGTACAAGAAACAGCAGACGACGCTTGCAACTGAACAGTCCCGTTACTGCGCAGGCGCTGTGAAGCGGATTCAGATCCGCGCCGGTTCAAGAACTCTCTCACCCGCTTTGCTATTTGTACCTTTAAAAGTATAATTATAATGAATATTAATAACCATAATGATAAAAACATATTGTAGCTGTCTTTATGTTTCTGTACAGGTTTTGAAACATGAATGTACCGAGTTGAATCGTGTGCAACAGAACGCCACCTAGCGGCTGTTTTGGTGGATGAAAGCACCAAAAACAGTAGAAGAACAGTGAAGAGAATCGCCACCAGAGTAGGAAACACCTCTAAAGGAAAATATGGAAAGGTTGTTAGTTAATTAAACTTATAAAATCAAACTACAGTTTTAAATTAACAGGAAATGTTACAAAAATTTCAACCTCTGGTTATGACAATAAGTCCCCGCACTGAAACCTTACAAATCATATTCCTGTTGTTTGATTCAGATATGCAAAATTGTATTGACAAGCCAAAACGATATGTTTTAAGAGCAAATTCTTTAAATTTTCAGGTGTTTACACTAAGGTTAGAAGGAACCAGTTGCTACTGTCGAGATTCTGTTCATTAAAAAGATCATCCAGTTTCATGTTAAAGTATACTTGTACCAAGATTATCGGTCTGGTTATTAAATGATAAACTGTTTCAAAGGTTTGTTACATAATAAACGTTAACACTGCAAACGACTAACGAGCAATTGCATAGTTATGCTGATCGTGATAATCAGTTCGTCAAACCATACTGAAATCATTGGTGTTACATTAATTTGATTAAAATGATAATCAGATTAGATTGCTTTGATTTATCTGATGTTACCATAGATACAATCATATTGTTTATATCCAGTGTATCCATATTACCAGTTGCGCATGTGGCCAAGTCCACCAGCTGCAGTAAATTAGCTCCTCGGTGTCACAGTCTCTAGTTTACTTGAACTGCATTTATTGCAAGCACTCCTTTAGCTTGAAACCTGTATTACATTACAGGGGATGGATGAATGAACACTCAGTGCTCATTTGCATTTCTGGTTCATAAGAAAAGGAAAACAGATACATGATGACCGGTTCGAAAAGCTGCTTAAGAAGTTATTATAGTCCACTATGAAAGAAAGGTTCATTTAATAAATGTATCGGGATGTTTAGTGTAATGCATGTTTCGAAGTTGCACCTTGGCTATACATTGGGGAAAAAAGGACAACGCCATCTATCGGCGATTTCAGTAACTACGTGGACCAGACATACTTGTTTACGTGAATGTTGTAAATGTCGCTCTTGTTTTATTTCGGTTTTAAATTCCACGTTGTAAAATTAAGTTGAGTAGAATAGTTCTAAGAGAGTTTAAAGGGTATTTAAGCTTCCAAACATTCTGAATTAAGTTAATATGAGATGACGAGTAGCCGAATGCGAACGACGAGAATTCAAATTGTACTTGTCCATTCACACCCCGTTATGGGTTCTTTACGCGTATCTATTTGATGTCTTTAGGTTTAACCTCGATTGCTCAGATTGTCATGGAACCGTCAAAGCTGTGGCAAATGTGTGCATTTTGAAGTGACCGCCATCTTGACGGCTATATCAGCTGATTGGTTAAGATTAGATATACTTCCGTCGTAACATCCTCTCATTATAATATTGAAATCAACATTAAGTTTACTGCAGCTATAACTTAGGTTATTTAATACTCATTCCCAATTGTTACGATAGAGACACGATGTATCCCAAACTAGTGAACCATTATATCGAGTGCCATCAGTGATCCAAACTAGGTCATCTAGAACAACCGACCCAGGTTCAAGGTCAAAGGTCATGCTCAAATTCGGGGAATGCTTCTCTGTCTTTTCCCTGTGCTACAGTAAGTAGGGCAGGTCGATTAACTGCGCTTATGGTACAGCTGAATTCAGGTGAAGTGATTTATGAAGCCAGGCCCTGAATTTTTAGGTCAGAGGTCATTCTTTGAACAATCTCAGAATGGGATGGTACACACCCGCGCCCAACGCAACCCGGTTAGTCAGAATATCAAATTTTCTACAATTCAATTTCTTAATTACAATTAAATTTTACAACGATCATGTAAGCAGTTCGCCATATTTATGATTTAGAACTATAATTGGTTAAACTTCTTAATTATAATTAAACTTGAAGTAATTCACAATGTAAATATATGAATGATTCAGAAACTAAACTTTGATTGTCTTAATTTTATTTAACCGTATTTGTCTCCAGGAGCGCAAGTCGTACTAGGTGTGCTGTATGCGGCCGTATTAGACGCACTGCTGTTGCAGTATCTGAACCGAACTTCTTGGCAGACAACTTCCTGACGGAACCCACTGAATTTCAGAAGGTTTAAGTCGCTTAGTGAGTTCTTTCTGCCCGCCATAACGAAATTTTGTATTACCTTTTTTCAGGAAATTATCAGGAAGTTGGTGAGAGAGCTCTTGTTGAAATTATTAATACGGGATATTGACCAAAGTCGACTTAAAAACGATCTATGCAACTCCGTCAACAAACCTTGTTGACTTTTCCCGATATGCCCGAAATGTGCTGAAGGTTCAATCAGTAATAAACTGATAAAAAGGAGGGACAATACAAGAATTCAGTCACAGTGTAACTGCGTATCATTCAAATTCAGGTTAACTTTAATAGCGAATTTCTAGTCATCTATATTGACTGTATATCCTGTGAACTTATGGTTTTCAAGAGGTTGAATTGAAAGCTGTTAATATCGGATTAACTCGTTTGATCAGTCCAGCTTATAGCGGATTGCCTAGAACTCCCGCTGGGGAATAGTTGAGCGCTAATGGCACCCACGTTTTCAAAGATAAATCAGTAAAAAAAATACTGAGTATGTAACTGATCGTACTTCACATACTAGTAAGGTTTCATTGAAATCGGATTGTTAGTTTTGCCAAAATAAAATTCTAAAGTTAGAAAGAATGTACTTGATATTACAAGTGCATGTGTTAACTATCACCGTGTTTTTAAGTAAAATGAATGGCTAGTTTAGAATTAAAGACTATACACTACAATTTCATGGCTTGTTTGAAACAGTGAAGTGTAATAAAATTGAAATGCGGTCTTGATAACACTGTATTAATGCAAGTAGATTCAACATTATCTAGTGCGCAGTGAAGAGTCGCTCATCAACACATCACCTGCAAATCACTGGTGAAATTAAAAAAAATATAATCGAATACTAGTCCAAGAGGCCAAAGTGTAAGTGCCAAGAAACATGGACCAATAATCGCCAAAGCATCATCCGTTAGGAAGTAATTTTACATTCAAATCAAACGAACTAGCTGAACTCAGATCGTTATGGTGAAATATCCTTTAACTCTTAAAAGCATGAAAATGAACTAATCTTCAGCAATCTTATACAATATGCAATTAGGATATGTTGGCAAAAGAGGTTTATAGGAGTTGATATCATTAGACAAGCAATATAAGATTGTATTCGTTTTAGAGAAACAGCAGTCCATTGTCCATGTTGAATATCTCGTGTAAGATTGAAAAGCAATTAGTCCCAGAAAACAGTTAATTCATCCATAGTGTTCAGATTAAACAGAGGTTTAAAAGGACGCTGGTATCGTTAACGGTTAAAAGGTTAAAAATCAGTCGCTGAAATCATCGTCTAAAATGCGGCCGCAAATTTTCTTGTGTAAAGACCAGTCGCGCGTTTGACACGTCCTGCTGCAGTAAAATGCTCCCCGGCATCTTGAGCATACCTTCAGTGGTCCGCAGATCTTCAGACTACATTTGTCGCAAACGTTCTTCCAGCCAGAATCCTATTGCAAGGATTAATTATGATCAATAAATATTTCATGAGCCGTCGCCGGCCGTCGCTGTTAGGCGGTAGCGAATGCTGCTGTTTTCCAGTTATATCCCCATAAAACTTAATGATTACATTGCTGAAGATTAAGTCGTCACCTGTTCAGCGTTCAGTTGGTTGATAGACTCGAGGAGTTTCTGGAATTCAGGACTTAGCTGGACTGAATTGTCCGCGTACATGGGCGTTAAAAACGTGGCCAGCCAAGGTTCTGCAGGGCCGCTTGGGATGTGAGCCTTCTGCCAGGATGTAGGTTCCATTACGAGAGCGTTGCGTCGAAGAAGGAGTCGCAATTCGTACAGTTTTTCGCTGGAGTAGGGACGTTGAAGAAGCGTCGGATTTGAACTATCCTACTCAATGAGGAAAAATTAAATTTTAGCGCCATCTATCGGACGCTCATATAACTAATTGCACATCGTGATACTGTTTTGAAACGTATGTCTAGTAGCTTATCGGAATTCGACTGAAATCGACAGACAATGTTACCAGCAGCGATACGATGCGTTTAAGATTGTCACATGTTCTGTCGGCATCTAGAAGTCCAGTTCTGATGCCGAGTAGAGCAGCTTGGCGATCGTAAACTGTCAGGCACATCAGCGGGGTTCCATCTTGACTGTACCGTAGCAGAGGTCCATGAACCAGGACAAAAAGCCCGGCATCGTAGGAACTAGAAGCATCGGGCAGACTTTTAAGGACCAAACAAGACAGCCCACTGCTAACTGCAACGAAGATATCCCTGACGACTTCGAGAAGGAAGGAGCTGGGGCTCAGTGCAGGCATCGCTGATAAAGCCTGGACAAGGAAAGAATGGATACACTTGACCGTTCATTTGTTCAATTCATTCATTCATTTATAAGATGCTTGTTAATGAATTGAGTGGGTGTTAACAAACTTACGTGCGATAAGAAAAAATCGGTCATAAGGGGACCTTGCTTCTCTAGGTGACGTTCCAGAATGTCTCGAGAACAGCAAGTTTCCCAGGCTGGCAAGTGGTCCACTATGATCTTGTTGAAATTCTTCCGGGAGTTGTCAAAGTCTTCAGCCCACGGTTCTTCCACAATTTTGATGAGTTCCACCTTCAGGAAAGATCTGTCGTTGACTCGCTCCATATGAGATCTTCCAATAACTACGGGGCATGTGAAGGTCAGTTCCAGTGGGATCTGGTGGGAACCGGCTATTTTTACGGACACCTGATTCACGGTCCTGCATGGTAGTCGTTGATTGCCCACGATATCCAGAGGAGGACAGGAATCTTCGAATCCCTTGCACCTAAGGAGGACCGTGTAACAGGAAGCGGTCTCCTCTACGGAGCAAACACTTAAAGGGCCATGTTGGATGAACACCGGTGGCTCCCGGACTAGAAGAAGTGGAGATTCGGTCATTGGTTGTACATCAAGTTCTCGAAAGAGAATATAGGCAGTCAAATTGAGCTGTGAGGCCATGTCGAAGAGTTGAAACGCACCGAACTCCGGATGGAAGATGTGCGATTCCGGCAAAAGAAATGAGAAACTGAGGGTTTCTATTTGATTTGCACCTCTAATCATCACGTCAACGCGGACATTGTCAATATAAGCGAACGCTGGTATCACATTGCAGTTTAAATAACTTGACATGGCTGTGTTGACTTGATACAGAGTGTACCGGAGTCGAGGCCTGATGGTCAGGTTGGACTGAATCTTGAAACTTGGGCAGACAGGGACATTCTTGGCAGTACATTGCAGAACTTTTCGTTTTCCGAGCACCCAGTCGACTATAGTTTCCCACGAGAACTGAAACTCACCGGGCATTTTGATGTGACTCAAAGCGTCAGCTATGCAGAAATCAAAACGCGAGGTCATGGACCGAAGAAGCAGTGCCATAGTCAGCTGTGTGTAAGCTGCAAGACCACTGTGGGCATAGCTGGTTAATATACCTGTACATTTGGCGCTGATTAGCTGAAGACACTGCTGGACGGTTCCATCCTTCTTCGTACTGAAAGTAGGTTTCGGGTTGGTAGGCCACGCTGGTATGCTCCACCGGAGAAGAAAGTATAGACGACCTTTGTCGCCATAGGGTGTCTCGTTACCCCAAATGAAATCGTCCATAAGCCTTACTCCAAAGATGGAAGGAACCATCGTAACTGGTATCCCAAGCACCTGAGCCACGTAAGATTTCCTTGAAATGAATCTCATGTTGATCGTACTTGAGTACATGATGGAAGAGTCGCTATGTAGTAGAGGAGGTACCAGCAGCAACAAGTTGATTAGACCGAAATCGTCTGCCAGAGTTGATGTATCGATCACATCCACCGAGGATACTCTCTTTTCTAAACAGAACTGGACTGCATCTTCGATGTAGAAGAATGCCTGGAAACAGTGCTGTTGGATGGATTTGCGAAATGCAGCCACACGTGAGGCCAGGACAGCGCGGCAGAACTGAATTACATCAGGATTAAGAACCAGTTGCTCATTCGGTATCGGAAAGTAGGAGTGCAGCGGCGTCACGGTAAAGTGGATGTCCCAGCAGCGGGAGTAGGGCTGTAACAGTGTGGGATTCACTGTAACCGTGGTGGGTTTCTCAGATTGGCTGCGAACATTGCCGGTCCGATAGTAATTAAAGACCGGCACTAGAAGACAGTCCATAAGAGACTGGGTCGACGGTTTCAGAGTAGTGCAAGGACCGAACGCACTGCAAATTTGACGAGTAGTGTCTCGAA
>JAIQCU010000431.1:0-2500 GCA_022114935.1 Leptestheria dahalacensis | reverse complement strand
CGTCCGTCTACCTATCTACCTATCTAGCTACCTTTATATCTATCGCTCTATCTGGGACACTGAATTGATTGACGTTTCTTTTCGTTCCAAAGTTAATAACATATTATTATTATTAAGGCGCATGGTTAACAACCTACGTTTCAAAATTAATTAATATGGAAATGCTATGAGTTATTACATACAACTTACGTTAATATGTGAATAATTGGGGACAGATTTTAATATCGATATTAAGAACATACGTAAATTTGAAATTAGTAAAGGGTTTGAACAAGTAGCGAACCCCCCACCCCCCTGTTGTTAAGTCACGGCCATAAGTAAACTGTGTTGCGCACCAAAAGCCAACCAACAACAGTAAAATGTTGCAGAAAATTTAAATTATTATTACATTTTCTTAGTTATTTGAGAAAAAGGAGCAACGTGCGTGAGAAAAACCTGTTGTGCGCTTGTGCGGCGAGGGACGGCGGCGCCGTGCTTAACCAACGGGGGTTCGCAACTCCCGAATTTTTCAAAAAAAAGGAAACTGAAAGGGAAAAAAACGGAAATGATTTTCAACTTATATCATCTAAATCATTTAACTGATATTTAATATCTAATTAGGCTGTAATATCAGTAATCAGTATTACTGTGATATAAACATATAAGTAAATTATATTGATAATTAATTACACATATAAAAGTATATCCAATCAGTCTAATTAATTCCATGAATTTGCTAAACTATCGATACGGCGGCTTTGAGAATTGCTTTATTTGTGCTGCTTTGGAAGCAACGTCATAAGATGCGCTTGGTTTGTGTTCACTATTAACTCGTACGGCTAAATAACTGTATAACAACGTATTTACAAGTAGCTTCGTTTCTTCATTGATGATACATTGTGGCGGAAGCCCACGTGACCGTGAAACCATTAAACAATAATCAAACTTTCCTGCGCACAGTAGTTTCGTACTTTTATTTACTATCAAGACACCGTATTTAATTAACTTTTAACATCGATACAGTGTAAGTTAATTGATAAGTTAAGAATTGGCATATCATTTACACGATTATGTAGTTTTTACAATCCTTAGATTCTGAATATGAAATGCTGATACTTAAATACGATATTGGGATAATAACGATGAAAACCCAACCAATCAGAAGGAATAGTTAAGTAAAACGGCATAAAGGCATCAGTATCTACCTATCTATCTGTCTACCTATCTATCTGTCTATAACTGTCTATCTACCCATCTATCTATTTATCTGGTCTGCATATCTATCAATTTATCTACCTACCTATATCTATCTATCTAGCCATCTATCTATCTATCTATCTACCTGTCTAACTATCTATCTATCTATCTATCTATCTATCTATCTATCTATCTATCTATCTATCTATCTATCTATCTATCTATCTATCTATCTATCTATCTATCTATCTATCTATCTATCTAACTATCTATCTAAATATCTAAACTATCTATCTATGTATCTATTTATCTGTCTATCTATCCGTCTATCTATCTATCTGTCTACCTGTGCTATAGTCCAGTGAAAAGAGATGGCCATCCGTTAAAATTACCGACATTGTTTCACGTGTATCTCATGGAACAAGTAAAAAGGCCAATGCACTTTCCACCAGCAGCAGCAGGTAAGCCCCTCTGTATCTTCTTTCCCAAAAACTTACCTCTATAGCGAATACATTTTTTTAAAAAACTCATCAGGACGCACATACAGGAATGTAATTAACTTATATATAGCCCATATGAATAATGTAATTAACTTATATGTTTCGTTAATGAGGCAGAAGGGCGTCACACATGGGCTTCGCATGCGAATTACCTACGAAATGACCGTCGTTAATCATCGTTGAGCTTTTTATTACATCTCCCTAGTGTGTATAGTGTGCAATTGAAATAGTAGTTGGTGAATCTAACGTATCGCATTACTATAAACGATCATAATACTATAGTTTCCACCTTGGTTCCACCGAATTTCCATAATGCTCCAAACATAAAGAAAGTGCATGTTGCGATAGAGATCTATGCCAGCAGCACTTCCGCTGAGGAAAACTGCTGTTAATCATATGTGAAGTTGTCAGCAGGTGGTGATTTTCCCCCTTGACGCAACATGGCGGATCGTTTATATCTATCATGTCGACTTTCAAGTCAGTGCTATTAAATACTCTTTCAATGATCAGGCTTTAATTATGATTAATTCGATATAGTCTGTCGCTCCAATGTCTGATTCGATATAGAGTCCAGAAGCCAAGAATCTGGGGAAGAATCTTGACAAAAAGAATCCCGAGGGTTTGATCAGGGAAAATGTTTAATAAGCTACGGAATGCCAAATACCGGAAACACGAGGAAAGTCCGTCCGTAACACACACACACATCACGAGATATTCTTAATGAGTTGGCCAACATTCCAGCGGATATGTAATAATAATAATAATAATATTGTTTTGATTTTCAAACTTTCTTTTTCAGAATATGAATCAACAGTTCGGTGCAA
>JAIQCU010000430.1:0-51071 GCA_022114935.1 Leptestheria dahalacensis | reverse complement strand
GTACTTACAGATTGTTTTTTAGAAAAAATTCCCGATTAAGTATCATAGTAATACTGTTCACATATCAGTATCATTTCTTAATTATAACTATTACGTCGGAGTTAAACATGAAGAGATGAAATGATATTTAAGCTCAGACTGTTTACAACTATAAGACCAACCTAAATTATTTATAGTTACAAGATAATATCAATTATTATTACTTATAACCAATAGTATTCATATTAATATTCGCTTATCTGAACTTCTTAAAGTTTCCTGGAAGGCATTATAAGACATTATCATGTTAGCATCCAATTCCTCGGTAAGAAGGAATGGCTTGCGGCACCAGGTCCTTATTTCATTGTGTACCACTCAACTTTTCATTTGAAAGTTGTGCGTCTCTCTTACTGGCTTCACTTTGTATCAAACTTTTACAAAATTATAATTAGCTTGGCGTTTTCCAGTGTTGCCGAGCTTTCAGTAAACAGATTCCGTCGTCTTATGTGACGTACTATCCAGAGCAAAGAAAAAAGCGCCCTGAATGGCGGAAATTTATTGTAATTGTCTAACCTTTAGGATTTTATTTTGGCTAAACTAACAAGCCGATTTCAACAGAACTTTCACAGTGCATTAAGTACTAGTAGATGTGCATCCGGTATTTTTTGGGTAGCTATATCTTTGCAAGTATAGGAGTTATAACCAGTCAACTTTTGCCTAGCAAGAACCCATTTTGACGGCTCTTATAGTCTGTACACTATTCCAGCATGAATCACTTTAAGTTAACATCGATCAAGTTCAGTATTCTTAGTCAAGACATTGTCATGTAGACTTCAACCTAAGCTACCTAAACACCAATTCTATTACTTTACCGCCCTACGACAAATCAGGTAGATTGTAGATTGTCGTCGGTATTACCTTAAACCGAGCCTAATTAAGGAAAGTTAATTAACTGCGGCATATCTAGGGCGTTTTAGAAGAATGCATTGTACATGGTGAGTCATACTAATAGTCAAGGCCCTGTTATGCAAAGCAGGGGTAAACAAGGATTATACACACGAACGAGATATCACATTGCCTATATCTATTGACCTAAGGGTGAAGGGGTGGCTATTAGACCCGAAAGCTATTACATACGATCCATTTAGGATGTTTCTGTTGGAGGTACAGCAACTATTAGGACGCACCCTGCGAGGTACTGCGACTGCGCAGACGAGGGTACTCCTTCCTTACTCTCTTCGGTCGAGTTTGCCAAGTTAATGGTCAGATGAGTTTCTATATTTACGCTCGCCTCTGCCGCGAACCCAGAGAACTCAGATCAAACCGTTTGCTTGTCGTTTAAGAAACAAAATTTATCTGCTGAATGTATATGCAATCAGTTCTGTATAGCTTCTCTTAGTTTGAGTTATACTTAAAGATGGAGAGCTTTCATATTGTTTTGATGTGAAGCCTGCAAACAGTGCAAATGGATATACAGTTTAGTATTAATTGCAATATCATATGATTACTTGGATGAGACTTCTTATGTTAAGTAAACGTTTGCTTATATAACCCATAGAAGCTACGTTTAGGTGAAAAGTAAAGGGGAAATAGGTTATGTTTGTGCAAAGTTAGCAGAACTGATGTCCGTGTGTTTTGGCGGGGGCCTTATTGATTAACTCCGGTTCCATTAGGGCACGCGAACCCCATTGCCCAATTGGTAATGGTGTGCAACACACACCAGCCGTACAGCAGACGTCGACCGGTTTGTCCGGTAAACGATGTATTATGAGCCAGGCCGCCGACCGTGAGTCCGGAACCTCTTTGTCCAAAGAACCCGTGTAAGCAAGTAGAAATATCACTTACCTCTTGCGGACAGTTTTTTGGTATTGATGATTTTGGCGGCGAATTCGAGTCCCGTCGATTTCTGGACACACCTGCGCACTATGGAGAATGCACCTCTGCGAATAGAACAAAAGGTCACTGTACTTAAGATCGTAACCAATAGTGTTTGTTGAGTATTGAGTACGCGATTCCACCCGGTTATCATTTCGAAATTAGCACTTGAGACAACTGCTTTTCAGTGTGTTCCTGGTGGTTTAATTCAACTTGTCATTTGCAATTCAGATGACTGAAAAGTGATTAGTAATACTCCTTCCAGAGTACTGGTTGACGCATGGATGCACACTAGGCGCTTTGTAAAGTACACGTGATGTTATTGATTGTCCCGACAATGCAGTAAAGGGACTAATTATGTTGATCTGCTCTTAATCAGCAGCAACAGCACTCTAGGTGATTATCTAGCGAGTCATTTGCTTTTCATGGACGGCTTGCAAGAGCTCCGCTGCTGGTTATCGCCCTTCATAAAGGCGACCGTGTTGTAATGTTTTCATAGAGGGTTTTACACGGCCAAACGTTCATTACTTTAAGTCCGTACACATAATTATAAGAACGACTGTGTTACACACGGACTGTGGACGTTCGAGTAACTTGGCTTTTTTTGCCCCTGCGGGGAATTTTAACAATACAATATTTGATTTCCTCTTTCCGTTTCAATTGTGTGACGTAATTAGGAGATACCATCATGGTAACACAGGACGTTTAGTTGATACGTGTAGTTCCCTCCCAGATATTTAACTTGCATTACCATCTAAGTTATAGTTATAAGTTAGGTGTTAACCCAAGGAACCAGAAAGTGCAGCGGTTTTGAAAGCCGTTCTGCAAGAAAGTGGACAGAAAACCTGTGGTAATGCCCAACCCAGTGGCATTACTTTGAAGAAAGAATTAGGTAGCTTTCATCGTGAGAACGCCAACTACGTCGCGTCGTTTCATTGCAACGCACACCCGAAGCAGTGCTCAAAATGGCGACGCGGTTGGGTGTTTCCCCGCATGGGGAACGGTAAAACTTCTATTTCGCTGCAGCAACTGGCGCCTGCAGTAAGGTCATACGGTATAATTCTGTGTACAACCGCAACGATTGCAGTCTAGTCGATATACGATTACTGTATGGATAGTGGACGATATAGTTTAGCTATTTGGACCTTGAGATAGAGGCTATATGTAGCTTTGCAACCAATGCAGAGAACCGAACGCACCGCTACAGTTATATTTTGTAAACAGTTAACTATTCTGGCCGAGCGGCTCTCTTTACTACCGCGGGGTGTTGCAACCTGCACCGTATTATTACAAGGGATTACACGCGAACCGAGACTTTCTCGAGTCAACAAAGCCACGGCGTTTTACAACACCTGAGTAACAGAAAGAAAACTCGTAGGAAAACAGAAAAATTGAGTGCAAGGAAGCCCTGTTAAGTCTTTTAAGGTCATTTGTTCGAAACGGTTTCTCTCCTTCAACCTCTAACCTAAGTGACTTCAGTGTACATCAACGGCGCGCTTATGAGCTGCGCGAAATGCCCGCTTGGTGGCGCCACTGCAGTTTTCTTTCCCCCAGACCTCTACTCACGTTTTCAGTCGTTTTAACGCGTTATGAAATGGGACCGAGCCCGGATATCCCCGCGGAAAGCTCAAATCACGCTTCAATCGGAAACCTTAAACATCTTGCGCAACATCATAGTTTCGACCGGATGCTCTCGTCGTAGTAAACATACGTAAGTGTATGGTTATGGGACTGCTTATCAGTTTGTTTTTTATTGTAGTTTCTCTATTTTTTTAACCTTGTAGTGGTTTGCAGAGCATGCAAAGCACGTTGCTGCCAATCGGTAGAATCCAGGCACCTCTCAGATGTTGCGTAAGCAATTACGTATGCGAGTTTTTCTCTTTTTCAAAATATAAAGAATCCTGCGCACGTCTGGTGCAAGTGCAATATGAACAGTTTTCCCACTGCCTATGACGTGCAGCATGCAATGCAACTTTTCGCATAGAAAAAGTAACAATACAACAAGAGAATAAGACGACAGAAAGAGAGGAGTTGAGCATCTTTAGTGCAAACCTTTCAAGAGACTTGAATATGTGAGCTAAATATAGGCCTTGGGGGAGATAGTTGTGAAAAAACAACGAAGAAGATGGGAGATAAAAGTATTGACGGGAAACTACTCTTTGGGTAACTTTTGAGGTTGCGTACGTTCCACACGTCTCGTCTGCATATACAGTGACAGCTGGAATCCTGAAATAGTCGAGTATGGCACCCTTTTTAGAATGTGTCCCCTCGACGTCTCTTGCCTTGTTCCCAATTCTTTTCACTTCTGCCAGTGTTGTTATGGCACACAACCAAAATACGGCTCGTGTACCTTCTACTTGGCAAGAGCACATTCTAATCAACATTTCATGTGCATGTCGTTTGCCTTCCTCTGGCGTCGCCTTCAGTGCTACCTTCATCAGCGATGCCTCAGATGTACGGCTCTATACTGCAGGGGGGGAAACTATCTTGTTCGGAGTAGCAAAAAATACGAGAAACTCGTAACCGAGGAGGGGGGTGAAGAGGGAAAAGAATATTCTAATTTGGTATACAGTCGTGTCTGCTGAATGTATCGATTTTCGAGTGGCACGGCGAGCGTCAGTGGCTTGCTATGCGCTCCGTGTCAGCCATAATTTATTTCTCCTCTCCTTTACGTTGCTTTTCCTTTTGTACCTTTTTATTCTTGTCCAAACAAGCGTGTGTGTGTTTTTTCGTTGTTTCTCTACGTGCTCTGTGGATTCTCCCACAGCTCAGAAGAGTTCTTCACGCGCCAGAGGTCTCGAGACGTAACAAATAATACTCAGTGTATAACAGAATCCAGCGTGAAACCACTGATTGTCTTTACATAGAATTTGCAAATTATCAGTTACTTTTGCAAGTTATGAACAAATGAACTTACTTGCCCAGCTCTTCCTTGAGCTCGTAATTGTCACTGAAGCGAGTTGTTGCGGTGGGGATGGCCATTGCTGCTTTAAAAAGACGTACACTTTGGAAAAGAAGCGACCATCACAAGCGGGCACGTAACCAGCCCGGCTCACTTTTACACACTCACCGAGCTCAGGGGCTTGGCTGGTGTTACGTTGTACGTCGCCCCCGTGCGAGCCTCTCCCAATATTGTCAAACTTATAGTAGCGCCACCTGTCGACAGTTTTTCGAACTACTAGTTTGAACACATGCCTCACCGCGCCCCTGTTAATTAAACAGGGAGAGCAGTAAGCAAGTATGTTAATGAATGTATGTAATGGATGTTTACTTCGACCCCTAGCGGCGACGCTCGAAGCTCATAGAAGGGATGGCGCCGTGTTGTTCCGAACTAAACAACCCACGCTTATTGCACATTCAAGAATAGCTTGCTTGAGTTCACACAAATCAACAGACATTTATTCATTGCAGAAGTTACATGAACAGAGACGAGATCCTTTCCTTTTGAAGACTCGAGTGATTTCGAAGGTTGAACTGACTTCTCTACGGATTTATAAAACGACAACGACACAACAGTAGCATGATCTTCTTTATGAATTACCAGTTTTTAAGTTCATCTAATACTCGTTCAAGAATAGGGTTTCCCCCGAGCTTCTCGACCTCGGCCCGAGCTTGTGCGTCCAGTTCAAGCATCGTCTGGCGGGTGTAGTCCAGTGAACCAAACTTCTCCAAAAGTGACACAAAGTAACGCTTGACATCAGTGTCCTTGCTCCTCTGGCGGAGAATGTTGATTATCTGCTTGTCGTCCGGTCTACTTCGGATTGCGTGAATTACGGGGAAACTGAACTTTCCTTCGGTGAGGTCCTCGCAAAAACTCTTGTTCTCTGCATACTGAAAGAAACTGGGGTTGAACACAAAAGAACGCCTTTGGTTGTCTTAATTGCTTTACCTCTTGAAGCCTCAAGTTAGCGTAGTCATCACGAATTTGGAAGTACAGACCCAGAATAGCCATTAAGTTGGTCATATCACTTGAGTTTTCACTGAAGAGTTGCATCAGACGAATGGCCAAGCCAAACAGTCCCCCTGTTTCTGCAAAGTGGCACAATTGATAAGGTTACTTCGAACATTTAAACAAGGCTTTAAGCATACTGCATATAATCATTTGCTTATACTCCTCCTCTGTTGGACAGATAAAACTGTCTCTCCAGTAGATCTCCATCCCTTGACCTCGATGCAGCTCGAGAAGCTGTTCGCAGAAAACCTGAGTTGCCTGTTCAATAGACAGATAGCTTACCAAACCTGAAACCGGAACCAAACTGGACATGTGTAGTACCTTGGGGTGCTTGAGTTCGAGTACTTTTTCTAGGCCTAGGAAGTAAACGTAATTTGCTGCGTTTATCGTGCTGGCAACCCCATAAATGGCGTGAGCGACCGGAATGCCTCGGCGTAATATGGAATTGTCCTCAATATCATCAACCCTGCATGTTAATGAGCGATTATGAAACTGCACAGTAATGCAATGTTACGTTCATTTACAATAGACTAGCATTATGTAGCATCTGAACGACTTCTGCTATGACCCTTAAGGTGTCGTCAGGTATCTTGAGCCAGATGTTGAACGCCTTAGCCAGCTTCGTGCGCACTTGTTTCCCGGGGACTTGCATAATGTAAGTGAAGGGCTGTAAAAGAATCTTAAAAAAAAAAGAAAATAATGTCGCGATCAATAACAATCTCTTGTTCTTTTTCAGTGCTTCTACCTCATCTTGAACGGGATCCCCAGTTTTGCTGTACAGCGTGTTCTGCCCGCTGACATCTCCGTTCCCAGCCATGGCTCGCTGAATAGGCTTTAAGCCTGACGCAAATCTACACAACAAGAGCTAGGTAAACAAAGCCCCAATACGCAAGTAAGCAGTTGTGATTCACTAACCGGCTGTTTCGCGTAGCAGACGGCAATCCAAGTTGACAAATTCTCATCGATTTCCACTGTTTGCTAGTAGATGGCGTTAGCAACCGATTATCTCTCGTCCAAGGTTCGTAACTTGCACTAAGAAAAGCTGTAAATGCGCAACTGTTGTTTCTTTTCTGCTTATATAGCACCTTCCTCTTACGACTACCTGAGTCATGAAGCCGCAGGGACTGTTGAGGAAATTCCCTTCTTTGTCCTGCCGAATTCCTCAATGCAGTACGCAATACAACCAAACCAGGATCTAACACGTTGCGTCGAGTTATGAAATGATTATGAATCGGAAGCTGCAATATAATATTAATCATTTCAAGTTATATAGCAGTCGGAAAGATATTTAGATTATAAAAGAATATAATCTTGAGTGCTAAGATATGTCACTGACTCACTAAACAGTAAGGTTATACTGAATATAGATGGCGTTTTATATCCGACATTCTAGTTTATATAAGCTTAGATAGGATGTGTATACCAATGCATCAAATTCTTCATTACTTTGATGTCTTATTTCTTAATGTTAACTTTAGCTATTCCTTTTATTGAGCTGTACTCTGATTCTGGTTTCAAAAGAAGCAGGAAAATCTGCCAAAAGTTATTTAATCTGCTGTTTCGTCGTTTTCCATGCGACGAGTCTCCGGAGAGACATTTGCAAAGATCCTGAAAAATCTAAGTGCATCTTTTTCATTTCTTTGTGCAATAAA
This sequence comes from Leptestheria dahalacensis, assembly GCA_022114935.1. Classification (NCBI taxonomy): domain Eukaryota; kingdom Metazoa; phylum Arthropoda; class Branchiopoda; order Diplostraca; family Leptestheriidae; genus Leptestheria; species Leptestheria dahalacensis. The sequence goes on along the minus strand of JAIQCU010000430.1, from coordinate 43,613 downwards.
GTGAATTTCATATCTGATATTGCTGACGTTTTCAGTTTGCCGTCCCTTGTCGACTTATGGAGAAAACTTGCATTATCAGGTAAACTTTCAATTCCTCGCTGCTGTTCGTTTTCTTTTCATTCCACTATGGCAATGTTTAATCTAAGGTCTCGGGTGTGAATATAGGATATAGTTACTTTATTTGGTTTTTGGTTGCAGTGAACAGACGTGTATAAGCAATTGAAAATAATCGATTGCCAACCGTTGTGTTTTAGTGATACTATAGCAACGAGCAGAAAGGGGTTCGACCATTCTAATCACGTATTTGCAAGCGCCTGCAGAATTTCTGATCAATCTGCATATGCATTCACGTGCTCGTGTTTTCCACTTTGCACCCGTCACGGCCGTGGTGTGTTTCAGCTGAGCAAGTACGTATATAACAACCGAATATATAGCGAAGAATTGAATCTTTATAAGTCCAGAGGTATCATTCGTATCGTCGCAGCACCGCAAAGTGGGTAACCTGCAAGTGACCGAGGGTTCCTCTTTCCAAAGTTCCAGTCATTTGGTAGCCCAGGTTGAAATCGGCCAACGAAACGTGCGATGTGAGTGAAAGCTTAAAATCCGGTTCCGGTCCGCTTTTAAAAGATCCTACTAGATAGACAGTTCCGCTTCCACTTTCCACCAGTTTAGCATAAGCCGAGTTCCTGGGGGAAGAAAAAGTTATTTTAAAAAGAACGATTTCAACATTAAGTACAGTTTTTGAAGAGGGAGAGAACCCAATCTTCACATAGGTTTTTTCCTAACTCGTGGTGCTGCAGGGTTTAGATTTACAGCTCAGCTGGTGCCACACATGTCATGCAAGCAAATACATTTATATTGATGGGTCGATATATGTGGCAACGCGGCGCACCAAACTGTCGCCAAAGCGATCTGTGAAAGTGGTGAAACGTCTTTCCCCGACGCGCAACAGCTGCACTTAGTATACAGCAACGGCTTTTACAAAACCCCTCGTCTGCTAAGATTAGGCGCGGTTCAGCCCCTCAGAAGTGGCTATTAATCTCAATCTGTAAACATCATTGGGCTTCCGTGCAATTCCAGTCTACTTCCCACCTTCCTACGATAATGTGATGAACAGCTCCCCTGGCGGGCAAAACTGGAAACTGCAGGGACCGTCATCCGCCATCTTGTTCCCTTCGTGTAACACTTCAAAGTAAAGGTAATCCTACTGAGTTAAGACACTTAGAAAGATGGCGGATTTCAGTTTTTTTTACAGTAGCTTTTTTTACGAGATTCAGTTTATTGTAATGCTATTGTGGAGAGTACCTTCTAGTGCCTGAAACTTCAACAATTTTGCACTTGCTCTTGTTCCACCACGGTATCGATATAAGCCAATACGAGCTGGTTGCACTCTGGGCCCATCCTTCTTCCGGGTACAGATGGACCTACAGAATTCCAGAAAACGCTCTTATTGGATCGACTACAAAAAAGCGATTTTATACTTTGCTTGGTTGTCCGTCATTCTGGCATCGCAATAACTTGGAGGTTCGCACGCTCTCCACGTACGGAATCAGCGACGATGAAGAACCATTAAGATTCCAGGTCAATTTGGTAATCTGCAATTTACTACTATGGTCGATGTTCTGCTGTTGGCACCTTAGGGATTGTGCTGTTGGCGAGGATAGCGCGTTTTTTGTCCAGTTATCTACCATGATAAACCTAGTTTCGGTTGCCGTACTGATCTCGAAAACGGTTTCATTTTACCACGACGCCTCGATATGGACTCGGGCTTTTAGCTGACTGTTAAATAACCAGTTGGAATTCACTGTCCAAGGATTTGATTCCTGATTCCCGCGCAGCCGTGTCACGAGCACCGAAAAGCGCGCACGCTATGCACTCGGGATCTTTTTAAGGTTCAGTCATACATGTACGTCATCTTTAAAAACAGAACCCAAATTAACCTGCATCCACCCAAATTCAAAACAAACCTTTATTCTACGCGTGCTTTAAGATATGTAATCACATAATCAGTTTATGTTAATCATTTCGTCAGCTTGAGATTTCTGATACGCCAAGCTCTATTTCATAAAATGTTATTATTTTATAACTTTACCGCTAGATGGCGTTATGAAAACACGTGTTCTCAGTTCTGTCTGCTACAGTTTGAAAGATTGCGTTCTTCTCGAAACATTTTCAAGTACAACTCTGTACAGATCTGTTGAAATTTTAGTAAGCTTGTGGCCAAACAGAAAGCAGAAATGACTGCGGATACAGAGTCAGCGGGCACCAATATCGGCTTGTCGATCCTAGAAAGGCACGCTTGCAGTCTCTATCTGCTTTTCCTCAAAGGTCAGAAACTACCACCCAGGGAAGAGATCCGCAAACTTCATCCCAGCATCATCGATGTAAAAGTCCCTCGTCAAAAAAGTGCAAGGTATGTTTCAGATCACACTACCCGGCCAAACTTTCCCGCCAATTGATACGGTCTGGCGTTTGCAGGTTTTGCTTCCTCCAGTTTGAGTCTGAAGGTGCCGCGGAAAAGGCCAAGGCTGCGTTCGAGAAGCTGGGTCGCAAGCGGAACTTTCGAGTCACTTACGTCGGACTGAAGAGAGCGGGCGCTTCGAAAGCTGCACCTAACGCAGCAAACTCGAAACGGTAATATAGGTGACATACTTTTAACTGGGCGTTCTAAACCCATATTTTGGCAGGTTGTTTGTCAACGGACTACCCGCGATGGCCCAGCCCGAGATTCTGCGAAACCTCTTCCCCAACTGTGTTTCCTTTTCCATCAAAGAGAACACCAAAAAGGGCAAACGGTATGCACGATCTTGTTTTCGCTATCGTAGCTCTGCCAATATCATATATTCTGTTGTTGCAGATTTGGTTTCGTCGATTTCGCCACAGTCGAGGAGGCCCAAGCTGCCTTAGAATCATCCACTGATGTTGCCATCAACGGGGTTCCTCTCTTAATAACCGCTGCGAAAGAAACGACAGAGATGAAGTCAAAATAACTCCGAAATTCTTTTGTATTGTAAAAATAACATCGGGAATACACGTGATTTTTTTCTCAAAATACTCGGGTTAGCTTTGTTTGGGTAAACTGCCATGAACTTAGTTTGACCTCTGAAGAACTTTCAATGAACTCTCGGATTACCAGGGCGCACGGCTGTCTCTAAGAATTCACCAACATTTGGCACGCATTCCTCGAAAAGGAATAGTGGATTTTGCTCGTGAATTGGCACTCGTGGGACCTTTTGACCCGGAAGGTATTCATTTTGCCAACCATCTGGCTCAACGAGTGGACAAAGTGGATTTCTTCACTTTTTTGTCGAACCGTGGAAAGGATAAACCGCGAAAAAACAAGAGCCGAGCATAAAGAAAGTGGAGTACACTCATCAGTAGGTGGTTGCAAGATATTCATTGAACTCTCTTTGTCTGATGTGACAGGTAAGACTGTGAACAATTGGCCCAGTTCTTTTTGTCCAAGCTACGCCCTGAACCGTGAAATCTGAGCTGACAAAACACAGCGTGGGGTTTCGTACTATGAATCATCTTGCGGACAAAAAACCAGAGAGAAATTCTCACAATTTGGTTTTCGAATGTCTGATTTTTATTGATTTTTTAAATGGATTTCAAAGAACTGGTAATTTGTAAGTGATAAATTCAATTAGCTGGCAAGAGTTATTAATTTCTAGTTTCTACAGATTCTTTAAAGTTCAAGTATAACTTAATTTGTGTGAGCGTGGATCCGATTTATCCCTCCAAACACTTAAAACAGCTGAATTCAGCTTTAATCTCCCAAAACATACTGCTAAACACTAGTTGAGTTCAGCACCTGCACGATTCTGAATCAACAGATTCAAGCGGGGAACATCTGGGGTTACTTAACGCCAAGGCATATTTCTCCATTTTGCAAAATAACGACAGTGATTACCAGCTTGCTCGAGCAGAGTTAAAGATGATTGCCATTTGTTTACTTGAAAAAAGGAAATCCGCCCGAGTTTTGGGCAGTGCACATGGCTTAAAAGCGAAACTTGCGCATCATACATTACAGAAGCCGATAACCGGTAAACAATTCTCCTGCGATGTCGTTAAAATCAGCACCAAGAAGTTCAAATAGCCGCTGTGTTTTCAGCAGAAATTGTCGCCAAGTCGCCTGGGTAATAAACCCGTGCTACCACTAAGCTCTTTCCTCGAAAAGGGACGAACGCTTAAGCACTGAATAGCCCAAAACAACAGAACCCTTGAGACGTTGGGGATTGACAGCAAGTGTGTTTTCGTCGTTCTCAGCAAGTAGCTGCGATAATCAGGGTCTAGGGGGACGGTTGGGGTGAAGACGGTTAGCTTGTTTTTTGGGTTTCAGTTTTCAGCAAAGGTCGCAATAGATAAGCCAAATCCCCTTGAAATGAACCGAAAGTACCGTTAACATGGCTTATCTTAAAAATGTTCTACGTTTAAAAGCGAAAGTAAGCAGCCAGCAAGCAAATTCACCGGAAGATGGCAGATCAAAAGTCGCCGTCAACATCTAGTCAGTAGTCAGTCACGGAATGGCCATTTTGAATTTATCGCTGCTCTTTCGATCCTATTTATCTTCTAATTCTCCCCTGAAAAAACAACAACAACAGAATTTTCGTACAACTGAGTTTAAGAAAAGCACAAACCAACCAGAAACTCCTACAGGTTTGGCTGAATCAACTTATTCGGTGAAACGCGAGCTGAGATTATTCAAATGTATTGTTTGTTCAACGGTTTTAAAGAGGTACGCCATTTTGTTTAGTCGGTTTTCCGCTAATTATATTACATCTTACGGGATATCGCATAAAACACATTAAAAACAGCTATTAGTGTATCTTATCAAGTCCACGGTTAATTAAAAGAAGTGTCGAGATTGGTTCAAATCGTATCAAGTTCGGTGTGATGGCCGGCGGTTGGCCAAGTCGCTCTTTGGTCCCATCCAATCTTCTCTCTGAGTTGTGAGTTCATTCGGTGTTCAGCCGCCGTCGAGTGAGGACGTCTCCAATGTGAGCGCCCATTTCAGAGTTTGGATCTCAGAACGTTTTGGGTCTTATCTTGTTTTGTGTCCAGCGAACCGCGGCAAAATATCTCGCTCAGTGAGACGGAAAGAAAAGGGAAATATTCAAACGACGCCATTGATATCTCCTGCTGGCGTTAAATTATCTGTTTTGTCCCCATCCTGGAATCTCCCATCAATTTAAAGTTGTTCATTTTATCTCGTGGAATACTGCTTCTCTCCGCCAAAAAGTCCAGAGATGGCCACTTTCGGTAAGTAATAGAAAATTCCAATGGCACTCTTCTTCTATGCAAATGAAACTGGGGATATCCAAAATATGCGTTGCTCCTTATTTAGCTGCTGGGGAACATAAATCTTGCCACTTTTAGACAGTCTATATATTTTACGACCGTTTTCCCCATCAAAATCCAAATAACTAAACAAAACCATGTTAGTGTTTTATCAAAATCAGAAGTAAGTTGTATATGGATAATGATATGCGGTTCTGTCTTAGATAACCCGTCGTACTTCTCGTTTCCCAACAATGCAGCATCGGGCTCCTCATCGTCATCTTGCAAGACGAGCAGTAAACGTTTCAAGGGTTGGGTCAAGTTAAAAAGGCATTTCCGCCCCAAACTTCCGGCCAGCGAGAAAGCAAACAAGCCCCACGTGCAGTCATCAGAAGCTGCTTCTTCGACAGTACCACCAGAAGCAGCATCAGCACAGGCGCTGGCCGCAGCAGCAACAGCTGAAGGGACCAACGACCACTTTGCGAAATGCGATACGGTCTACTACAATTTCACTGCAGTTGGTGTCGTGAAAGAAGACGCCGATGACGATGTTTTCGTCGACGCCACCCTACCTCGATCGCAGAAAGCTGCAGCCCGACGCAGGCATTCGCTGGGTTCCTGGATCAGGACCTCCTTCTCTGCCATCAAGAGACCCGCCACCGCGTCGACGGGATCAGCCGCTGCGGACAAGTCGCTCCTACCCGGAGTGTCCTCGACAGCGTCGACGGTGACCTTCAGATCCGTCAAAGATCTCCGGCGGAGTGAATCCCGACGTGTGGTGAACACCGAGACCGGGAAAACGGAACCGAGAAGCCAGCTGCCCTTACCGGATGTCGGTAATCCGCCGACGGAGGTAATCCACGAACATATTTTTATGGACGTCTTAATATCTGCAAGTGATGATAAATGAAAATTAGTAAACTAACAAAATAAATATAAAAGTACAAAAGTATTAAAAATATGCAACAAAATAAACATAGAATTTAAGACTTTAATCAGACTTTTAAGACGTCTAATAATCTTTTTTCAAGTGGTTTACAGTCACATTTAAAAATATGTCTGACTGCATGAATTCAGTTTAAGGTTTTACCAGTTCATAATTATTTTTTTGTTCAAACTTTGACAGGCTTGTTCATCCAGCGCTACCGGCACCCGACATCGGTTCACTCCGCGCCGAACCCGCAGGACGTCCAGCCTGGACCGTCGCTACACCAACAGCACCGAGTTGACGGAACCCGCCCGGCTGGATTCCGGCCCGGGACGATCCAGGAGTTACGCGGAACTCGGTGCTTTACCCGAGGCTCACGACGCCAGACCCATGACGACCCGGTCGCTGAAGGTCAACCGGAGCCGGACTGTCCAGGACGCTGGAAATGGCCGCAGACAGCGCTGCTCACATTCGGCCCTTCCGCGGTACGAGAGACGGAGGACTTCTGCCGATGGTTGTCTGAAACGACGCTGCGAAAAATGTCGCGCTAAAGGTAATTTCATTCAACTTGTTCTCTTTCACCAATAAGAATTGAATAAAGTACAGTTACGTTAATGTCAAAACCAGGCAGTTTTACAATTAACATTAAAATTATTAAATGAGGTTCTTTTTTAAATCTATCTGTTAAAATCAAGTGTAAATCTTGATAAAGCATTAAGTAAGATTGAATTAACTTATTCAGATTATAAACGGTAAATTAAGTCGTCAACAGACTGCACTGTCAATAGAACTAGTTAGTATTGTATTGTATTAGTATTGTATACAATGTCTGTAATTGGTTGGTATTGTAATGAAGGTACCAGTGATAAAAATTGTAAAAATAATCCGACAATAGTTTTAACTCGTCGAAATCAATAGAGATGTTAAATTCATATTCGGATATACGTATCCTACATATTAGGAATTTAATTATATATATTAATTAGAAAATAAAGGTAAGATATAGCAGTAATGAACAACCGATAAAACGGCCGGATCTCCCGAATTGGCTAAAAATTATGTATTTAGTTGCAAATTGAAATCCGCATTCTTCAAGGGGAGGGGGGAGATAAAGGAAACGGATTGCGCGCGCCATATTTGCAGGATTTCGAGATTTAGTTTTAACGGGGGAGGGGTGGGGGGGGTTGATATTTTGAAGGAGCAGGAAAGAATGTGTTTTTGGCATAGGTTGGTTGGGCACAACCCTTGCTTGAGGTTTTGCGCCGAGTTTGAAGTATCTCGAGTGCGAGCGACAGTCGCGCAAAGTATTCGCCTGGAATTTGACGTCAAAGTCACGCTCCGAATCATCGCTCGTCGTCATCTTACGACCTGGAAGGGTAGAGAACCGAGTTTTAAAATCCCTCTGTTTATTTCTGGTCCATCTTTTTAGCGAATATCTCTCGCGTCATGGAGTTTGACCACGCGTTCTGAATTGCAATAATTTTAATTAAATTATAACTGAAAAGAACTTAATATAGCTATTTGAAAATTTAAACTTCCGAGTAAAAAAATTCTTGCTTATGTCTTAAAAAAAGATTTTGCGACGATATAGGATGATTTTACTATTAGTGAATCATGTAAACTAAAATTCTCGGTGATTTCGAGCCTTTAGTTTAGCCAAAATTAAATTCTGAAGTGTATACTAAGGTGCCGTGTACTGTGCCCATTTTTTAAAACGGGATTTCTATGACAATCTAAATCTTTACCAATTAATATAAGCAAATTATCCACTTGTATATATACTACCCGAAAGATAGTAAATAGATAGATAGATAGAAATACTATACATTGTATAGTACTATCAGTACAAATCACTGAACCATTAGTTAAAGGCAGTATTTGCTAGTTTCAGTTTATAAAAATCACCCGGGCAAGTCAAGATTTTCGGTTCAGACCAACTACTAGCCACATGTGAAACTGGATTGAATCCTTCTTTCTATATCTATTATGAAATCACAATAACCTCATTATTCACTATTATAACACATGTGATAACCATGTTAAAAAGGTAATTAAACTAGATAACTCAAACTGGCAATAATTGACCAATTATTGTGAATGGTAATTAATTTGAAAAATCAAGAATTAAAATGCAAGGAACTGAAGGTTCGTGAATTCGACCTCGGCTGTTGTTTTGTGCTTACATTTAAAACTGTTTTTAACAAGTCCATTGCCAGATTCACTTTGAAATAAAAGTCTGATTCATGGTTTATCTGGCGACCCTATTTTGGAATTGGGCAACAGCAGAGGGAATTGAGACGCCCACGCTTTAGCTGGGCACTCAGTCTGCACACGAGGCAAAAATCGGACACCTTTTCGCATTAGCAATCCCCCCCATCTGGCGCATAAATCATACTCATTTGTAACGGCTGGAAAAGCGGCCCGTCAGCTTTTTTCCCCCGGTAGTCGACTTGTCTTTTTTATTCCCCAGGCGGAGTTTGTTATTTAGTGCCGCACTAATTGTTTGTTTGTTAGTCTCGATGATTTCTACGTGGATCTGTACACAGTACAGTCCAGTGCAATATTTTTTTTAAAAAAGGGTTCTTGCTGGGGGAAAAGTTGATTGCTAATTTCGCCTACATTTTCAAAGATATAGAAGCCTAAAAAATATCGAATGTAGGCCTAGTAGGACTTGATATATGTGTCAAGTTTCGTCGAAATCGGATGGTAAATTTAGCCAACATAAAATCCCAAAAGTTAGAAATTATAACAAGTATCCGCCATTCAGGGCCCTTTTTTGTGCTCTAGACTGTAAACAACAGTTACTTAGAAGACTTCTTCGTACCGTTTCAAATTTAAATTTAAATTTAGATCAAATGTAGTGCGTCATTTGTAGTATCAAGTCGTTAAGTAAACTGTTTTCATAAATAGAATATTCGGTCATTTGTTCGCTGAACATAAAGAGGAAATTGACTATTATCTGAGTTGTTATCCCCCCCTTCAAAGCTGTTTCCCGATGCAGAAACCAGGAGGTATTCAGCATGCTGCATTATATCGCTGATTCCTTAAAGGTTCAGTAGGTGATCCAGCATGCTGGAATTCTGATATTGGCTGGGTTATGAAGAGATAACAGAGTGCTGGTTATCGAAAAATCTATGATGGTAATTTGCAACGTTTAGGATTTTATTATGGCCAAACTATCTGTCCCAGTTTAACGAAACTTGACAGATGTATTAAGTACTACTAGCTCTACATCCAGTATTTTTTGGGTTGCTATAACTTTATAATTGTGGGAGTTATACGCAAATAACGTTTCCCCAGCAAGCAAAGACCCTTTCTGATTGCTCTAGACTATACCAGAAAGTATTCAGCACATTAATCAGTAGTAGCAGCGGTGTGATAAGTGCCGAGTTCAGCACATCGCCGACCTCCTAGGTTATTTACGTAGAATACTATATAGTTAAGCAATGTTAAATGGTTGTTCCGGTTTCATTATATTCTCAAGTCGTGTATCACGTGGAATTCGTTTATATTTTTTTGGTTTCCAGCGGCATATAAGCTAAGGTATTTGTACGCTCAGTGTTTCTTCTTTTGTCATCTTCGGTGGTATTTAAATCCGTGTCGGCTTTTTATCTGCGGAATCCCACGTCGGGGTTCTTCTGCTTCTTTTTAAAAACATCTTTTGTTTCTCGACTTTTTTCCCCGTGTGACCGAAAGTTACTCATTTCTATTTATACTATTCATAGGCAAATAAACGAAAACACGACTGGGCGTTTGTTGTTTTGTCTCTGTAGAGCGAGTCGATGGGCAAGTGCGACGCTTGCGAACCTTCCCCCTGCGGTCTGCGGGTTCAAATGTAAACGGTTCAAACAAGGAGCAGAGCGCAGGAGATGTTTTCCCATTGTGTCCAGGATAAACACATCGAACACTGACGCGCCCGATCTAAATCGGGCACTTGGTTTACTTCACCCTGGGGTGCGACGTCGACGGATCCCACCTTGAGGGGACCAGCGGAAGTCGGGTTTGCCAAGGTCTCGACTCGACTTGAATTGAATTGGGAAAGTGACGAAGAGGAGACTCGACAAACTTTCTGGGTTTGAATGGTTTTGATTAATAATCCTGTGAAGGTTGGAAAGAGTCGATGGAAAAGGCGCCGAGTCGATACCTACTAGACTTAAAGTCGGTGATGAATCCAACTTTGTAGACATTTGGTCGTGAGGATTTAGCGAAATTGACTTGATGAAACTCAGCACACAAATCGAGTGTAGAGTCGAGTACGTGTTGACAGTGAACTTGGAAAAGAGTCGTACTGAACTGCATCAAGTCGAGTTTTGTTCGACTAAAAGTCGCCAGCGAATCCTACTTTGTACAAATTCTAACGATCGCGGTTGCAAACCAACTCGATTCAGCGGAAACCCAATTGGCAACTAGGAGACTCGACAGACAAGTCGACTTTGAGTCGACTTGAGCATGTAGCCGAGTTTGTTTTGTCCGCCCAGTTGCAGTCGGAAGAGAAGAGGTGCGTGAAGTTGATGTCAACCCAACTAAAGGTCGTCAATGAAACTAACTACGTTTGCAAACCACTCGACTTAGTTGGGCTTTGAACTACATCGACGACTTAAAGAGGTATTCAGATATGAGATATCGCTTAAGTTTAGTCGAGTTCTGATTCAAGTTCAGCTGGAATCGGACAGAGTTACTCAGAAAGGCAGAAAACCGACATGTAGTCGACGTAAGTCGTCAACGAGACCTTAATGATGCAAGATGAACGACTTCATGTAACCCCTTTTTGGTGAAAAAGCAACACAACTCGTTGAAACCAGCTATTAACCAAGCCAACTTAAAGTTGTTTCTACTTGTTTCTGCTTTGGTTTTTATCAGAAAAAGGCTAAAGACGAATTATTTGGACAATATCCAACCGATTGACACTAGAGAGAGACACTGACGTCGAGGAGAGGGTTCCCAGGTGCATATATCAGATCTCAACCGGAACCCAGAACCCCACTTTTCTATCTATCGATCTACCTATTCATCTTATCAGTCAGTCTATCTACCTATATATCCTTGTATCGATCTATCAATCTGTCTGTCTATCCATCTAACTATCTATCTATCTATTTATCCGTGTATCCATCTATCTGTCTACCTATCTAACTATATACCTATCTGTGTGCCTATGCCATTTGGGTTCTGGAGTCGGTTGGGATCTGATAATATGCCTACCGAGTCAACTTTCGATATTGGGGTTTCAGATCGTCTATGGTTGGTCTGTTTCCTCGCCGTTTCCAAACTCGTCACGGAGGAATTTCTGGGGCAAACTTTGTCGAAAATTCATCAAATTCTTTTCAAGTTTTGTTGACTCAATAACAGGAAACTGTTTTGAGGAGCAGCCGGCGAAAAATGCTGGACGACCAAAAATAGACCACACCTTGCTCTAGCTATTTGTAAACCTTCTTCTTTCGTTCTATTTTTTATTTTATTTTTTATCTTCGCTCTTTTTTTTAAAAAAAAACTGTATAACCTGAAATTCTAGTCGAGTCGGCTTTTTTTTTAAATAATAAAAGACGATATATGTGTCTAGGTTGTATGCAAACGAGGTAAAAGTGTTAATTTCCAGCAATTACGGGACTTTAGCCTATAGTCGCTTCCCTACAAGGCTATGCAATTATGATGGAAAATGCCGAGCTGCTGAGTTTATTAATAGCGATAAACGGCGCGACTCGGCGAGGGTTAGCAACTCTGTTGGATTCCCTTTTTTCCCGTTGGTTAATTTGCATTTTTGTAATGGATAATTTTTTATCTCAAAAAATTGTTGTCCTGTGTGTCGCGAATGACGATGACGCACTTGGCAGCGGTTTAATGTGGAAGCTGTCGTCGTTCGTCGTCAGTTGTGCAACGACTTATGAGTAACAAATTGGCCCCCGTGTAAAAGCGAGTCATTACGGAACATTAAGAGAAGACGTCGTTTCTTTTTATTTTTTTTAAAAAACGATATACGAGCTGTTCAGTATTCGCGCTTGTTTTAAATGAGACGCGTCTCGTTTTGCGCTTTATAGTTTGGATTTAAAAAAAAATATCTTGTAATTTTAAGTTAAGAATAATGGTGAATTAAAGGGTTAAACTTTATTTGCATTTTATTAAATTTGAAAGAAATTGGCAAATACTTTTTATTACGTGTTTTGTTTTATCTGGAAGAGATTTATAAATATTTAATCTGGTGTGATACTGAAGTTAATGTTATTTATGTGTTCGTCTGTTTTGTTTTGAAGACATTAATTACGGATCAGTTTAGGACGATGGTTACGGTGTTTTTCTATTTGCTTCTACTTCGTTTCGTCCCGAAAAAAATAAATTGACAACTTAATTTAAAAACGTCAAATTAGGATGTTCATTTTACAAGTAAAAGAATTCGGAAATGATATTCAAGAGGAAATGAAATCAAGTTCACATTGTAGAAATATTCAATTTTAAAACCACGTTCCTAATTAAATTCCTAAATTAATTCCTAATTAATAAAGCTTATAATTAAGCCAATTTCGGATCATTAAAGTAAAACACGACTAAATAATGTAACTATGTTGTCCAGAAAAAATTCCATCTCACTGAATTCCCTGTCCACTTTTTAAAAAAAATTAAATATTACGGTTATCTATAATTGCGAACGAAATATCCAATTATATCTAAGTGGTTAAAAAACCAGGACAAACTGTAACTTAACAATACTTTATCGGAAATTTTCAATAAATTGAATTGGCTGTTCAAACAATAGATGGTTCTTTGCGATTTCCTTCCCTTTTTTCGATCTGCATTCCGCCATATGCAACGGCTGGCCTCCATCTCTCTCATCTCTTATCGAATAGGGATATCCGCTTTTATCGTTCATATTTTAGCGGGAATTTTTATCGTGGCCACAATGAAGTAATCAGCGCCGTCTCTGTTCTGGCTTTACACAGTCCCGTTCTCGTGGCAGTCAGTGCTGTGCCGCTCATGACTCTGAATTCAGCGTCTCGAAAAGTTGAATCCCGAATTTCAGTGAGCAAGCGGATACAGATGAGTCATTCGCAAGTCAAGAAACGCACCAGTCGGTTGCACGGGAAGCTCTTAATCTCCCGGCCAGGTATGCACAGAGTTATCGAGACTTTCGTTTTATCGGTTCATCGGGTACAATGGGTCGTTTTTCAGCGATTATTTCGACGCTTTTTTGAAACAAACAAACCAACAAACAACAAAAAACCTGACTGAAAGCGAAAAATCCAGACATCTTAAAACTGAACGCAAACTCGGGGCGTTTATTGGGACTGGCTTTTGTGCTGTAAACGAGTGTGAATTAGATTAGATTAGATAGCTATGAATCAAAGGTTGTTTCAACTGTATACAAGAGTCGAGTCAGTTTGGTTTTTCGAGTCGTTTCAGTCAGTTTTTTTTTGCTGAATTTGGCGACTTTGACAGTCGCGATTGAAATCGGCGTAATGATGTGAATGGTTCGTGTTTTAACGATTTTGTTGTCGAGTCGTCTTTTTTGTTGTATCTGTTTAGGTGTTGATGTCTGTCTGATGGGTCTTAACTGAATATAACGCCTCAGATGTCTTCAAGTTTAACTTAAAATGTCCGTATCGGCAGTGAATCTATGATTTAATGGTATTTAATTTTATCCTATTGCATTAGCGTATGGTAATCGACAAGGGCGTTGTACTTTTAGCTACAAAGGGAACTAATCAGTACAGATTCGAGTGACGTTTATAGACGGTGTCCTATCTGTAGTATCTATCTCTCTATCCATCTTTCAAACTATCGTTCTATCTACCTATCTATCTATATGTTTTGCTTCTACGATCTCAAAACGAGTATGCAGTAAACGGTCGAATCCGGTTACTTTTCTGGCCGTCAGGAACGAATCTGCCTACTGCCGCGGGAACGGTTACTTTAAATATTTACTCGAAATTTAGGTACCGACTATTCTGACGGTCAGGTTTCCTTCAGAATCCTTCAAAACAGATGTTTTGTCGGCTAGGGTTTCACAAGGTTTCCCCATTGTAAACAGAGGCTTTCCCCCCTTTCCTTTCCCTCTCTTTTATATGGATATGAGGGACACCCAAGTGAACGGGATTCTTGCCGAGAGATTCAAGAATCTCTCACAGCATCCGTATTGACCAATCTTTGGGGCTCTTTATTTTTATCACAGGAGGGGTGTTGCGCGCAATTTTTTCATGTCTCCCCGTTTTACGACATCAGATTCAGCGTGGGAGCATCTGTTGGGAGGGCGGTCGTATAATTTGTCGGGTTCCGACATATTGTCGAATCGTCTTTATTTGGATCGATTTTCTGCAGAAAGAGCGGTTGTTGACCTTGACAATGACCTTGACCTTTTATGACCTTGGCTAATCTCCACAAGGTCGCCAGTCGTTTTTTAGCGAAAAATCATTGGAAGATAACGTAGTCGTTTACTGGCACGGCCTGTTACTAATTAAGTTAAGTTAATAGATGCGTAAAGTGAAAGTGATTACGTAAAATGTTAATCAGGTGATCCAGTAAGAATAACCGTAAATAAGCTGATTCCTAGAAGGCTCCCGTAAAACTGGCATAAGTCTGATTATTAAGCATGACTGCGTTTCGTTATCTTGTAATATCCAAAATAATTTAGATTCTTGACGGTTAATAAGCACATAAAGATGATAAATATTTACTGCCTTCCAGTTTGATAACAAATCCTGAAATTAGGTTTCCATTTAAGTGCCGTTATCAAGTAATTAATTAACTAGTTCAGAGTGGTTCGCAAATCTGAAAATCGGCGAACACTTCAGTCGAAATCGCATGAAAATCTCGAAGAAAATCCTTCACAAATTCCAGGTAATCCGAAAAATCCCAAAATAACTCCCAAAATATTTTCAGGAAAAATCGCAAAATTTTATTTCACAAAATCTTGGAAAAATTTCAAAAATCCGAAACTCGAACACATTTCCACGGACTTGCGATCCCTCAGTTAATTTAAGTGGTCGCTGCAACATTCTAACCGAATACAATTCAATGCAATTTTTGTTGTAATATTTTATAATGATTAAAAAATTACTTAAAGGACCTATTCAGGGATATAGAGGGAAAAATTGAAGGTAATAATTAGTTAAACATTGTAATGCTCGTCTACGTTGTTTGGACAGGGACCGGGACCCCAACTGTCAAGAAGAAGTTAAAAAGCTAAAACTGGAGGAAGTGCAAATGGTTTTTTTTTCTTTCTCCTTCTTCTTTGGGAAGGGGGTTAAAAGTTTCTAATGAATTCCACATGGGGGAAGGCAATGTTAAGTGAAAACAAAACACGTCGTTCGTCATAATTATGGGCAAGAATTTGGCGCACGAGTTTTCGGTTTCCAGGTTTTCCATCAGGAAAAAAAAACACGACAGAAGGGGGGATTTTTACATTAAAAAAATAATAATGTATATTTAGCTTTTCTAATGGCGTTCACTGTTTTCTTAATCACCATCATCGTAAATCTTAAAAATTAAAGTATTCTACTAATACCGTCTTTAATTACCATCGATAATTTCCGTCTATCTTGGTGTATTTTGTCGACTTTTACACAAATGGATAAATAAATTATAATAAAGTAATTGAATTTTTTAATTTAAAGAAATATTTTATTTCTCTATGGTGCCGTCGTGTTTCCATTCGGTGGGTGCCAAAGTGTGACGTGTGAAAGAGACGGTCAGTGTACCGGAAAACAACCGGCACTCTGAGGCACTCGCAAAAGGGCATGGCAAGAGAAAGAAGTGTGTGGGTCTCGACCATTACGGCCCCGTCAAGAAAACGGACGAAATGGTCAGGCTTTTTTCTTGTTAAAAAGCTTTTGCCCATCTTGGGTTTCGCTCTTTTGGCTTTTGACAACACACGCGGGCAGGAGGAGGAGGAGGAGGTTCAGGGGGAAATGAAAAGAAATTTGGGAAAAGTCGGGAAAATATGTTTTTTCAAGTAAATTTAATACTTGAATTTTTTTTATACTGAATTTAATAATATTTGTTGAATTAATCCGATACACACTTGGGAGATTCGTTACAAATTTAAGATGAATTACATGACGTATGAACAGCTGAATAAGTGCAATTTTCTACTGAATTTAAATTTATATTGAAATATGGAGAAATATTTAAAAAATTGGGGAAAACAAGAAAACGACTCGCACTTTAAACCATCAATAGAATAACCTCAAACAATTTTGACTAAATTAAACTAAACTTGTTACATTAACGATTTAATTCACAAAATTAAGACTACTTACATTAACACCCAAACAACTGACCTACTGTTGAAATTTAAAAAAAATATTAAAGATCGAAAACTAAATGAAGACTTGGGGAAAAAACTCTTTAGCTGATCAGATAAAACTGAATTTGTTGGATGGTGCAGAATGTTAGATGACAAAGATCGAACATCGACACAATATGAGGGTACCAATTTAAAAAAAAGTCCCGATTCACTACTAATGTATCAAGAAATGCAGTACGCAGCGCATCGCTAAGAATTTCCAAATTTATTTTGGCCAAACTAAAAGCTCCAAATCACTGGAAATTTGAGGTTACATGGCTAATTAACAGCATCGTCATCTTGTAAATTTGTATTGCTATCCAGCAAAGCCTGTCACAGATATAAGCCAAAAACAAGGGCACAGTAATTTCAAAATTTAATTTTGACCAAATCACTGAGAATTTGAGGTGACCATGACTAGTGATCGAGGGGTTCGCAAGTTCACCGAAATGTGTTCGAGATTTAAATCTTTGAAGATTTTTTCGAGATTTTTGAGATTTTTGGAAGATTTTCAAGAGATTTTTGGGATTTTTTTGAAAGATCTCTGGGATTTTTGGACGATTTTTAGAGATTTTTAGAGATTTTGAAGATTTTCAGGGATTTTTTTGAAAGATTTTTATGAGATTTTTGGCCGAAGTGTTCGAAGATTTTTAGACTTGCGAACCCCTCGCTAGTGATACAATCATATCTAGTGTAGTGAAACCTGTTGAATTTGCTTCTCGCTATCCCCGTATTTTTGGACTGTAGAATGTCAAGTTAACTCTGCGGTGAAAATGAATTTCTATTTGATGTTTCAACGTGCGACGAACCCTGTTGAGGAATTCACCCTCGCAGTCTCTCTGACGTGGAAGACGCGAGAGGGTGAGTTAAAACAAATGCAGCTCAGACTGAAGGGAAATCCATGGCCGCATTTATTTCTCCCAGGCTTTTGTCTTGTCACAGTATAACTTTTCTCCGCTCATGTTTTTCCTCTTTTGGTCCTTTTTCTGCATTCAGCCCGTTTTTTTTAATTTAAAAAAAGGTTATAATGTTTCTTTTTTAAATTTGTCGCTGTGTGGTTGCTGAATAAAGTCGGGTGTTGTCGGTGGAGAATCACTGGGAAATGTCCTCGTCAAGTGATTGGCTGTCGGGGCGTGAAAAGTTGCACCGTCGGGTATGCACCGTGTCTGCTGACAGATCTACCCCAGTGTGGGCCTCTGAAAGCTCATTACGTTAAGATGTTGACTTCAACCACAAAAAAAACGCTCAACTTTTGAATTAGTAAATTAACTGTGAAATCCTCAAATTGCGCGATAAATTTCGCAATTATAGTAAATAAATTTTTACAAAGAAATTAACATCCAAAAAAAATAAATAACTAAATTGGATATTTGATTTGATTGTCGAGCGGCGAGACAACTTTGGTCTACTTGGCAACTTTGAGATAATTTAATTTCAATTAAAATCTGATTAATTTCAGTAAAGGCTGGGGAAACATTTTGTCACTTAAGAACCAAATAAATTAACTGGAGGGACTTGATTAAACTGAATTTTTACCATTTGATTTTTTCATTACAGAAGCGGTGAATGTCGACAAGAGCGACGTGGTCATCATCTTCAGCAAAAACTGCCTCGTCTCGGCCGAATGGATGTCGTATTTCCAGCGCGAGTTGAGACAACTCTTCCCGCCCGAACAGCGACCGGCCGTCAGGTATAAATCAAACCGTTGAAAAAAGACCTTCTTTTATAAGGAGAGGGATTAACCACTTAAATGGATAATTTATAATCAAAACGTTAATTTTTACTGAATTGAATGCGCCAGGGTGTGTTCCAGGGACGTGGAGAGCCTCGTCAACTGCGGGAGGCCCACGCACGATTACATGAATCAGAGTGCGGCCGAAGAGGGCGAATTCGACCGCGCCAAGACTCAGCAGATTGCCAAATCGACTGTCACCCAGGCGTCGTTGCAGATGGTGCTCGTGTCGAGAGCGCTGCTCGATCACGTCGTCAAGCACGCCAACGATCCCCTGGGACGGCTGCTGGATCCCAAGCGCGTGGTGGCGCTGCTTCTCGACGTCGATGAAGCGCTGGACATCAATGAATATCACAGAGCAGGTTTTTTCACATTGATACATCAATCCAGTATCTCAATGGAGAGAGCGGCTATTATGTTAAGTGGATAGTTTAAGTAGATGCTATGTTAGAGCAATTAGAATTTAAGTTATTGTAATTATGTTTCGATGTACTCTTTAACTGAGCTTTAATGGATATAACTTTCAACAACATCAAAGTCGTAATTATAAAAATTAGCAAACAGAAAAGTCGAGTTGTGTATTTTGGACGAGTAAAATGTTAAACCTTACCTTGGTGTTACTGAATGAAATGTTAAGCCACCAGTTAAGTTAATGAGCATCTTAATTATCTTATCATTTGAAGCGTTTCAACTAATTGCTGATATTTATGCGTATTCTTGTATCCCGTGTAGCGTTGTTTAGTTATCCCGACTGGACCCGGATCAAGATGATGGATTTGGACATGGATTGCGTCTTCAAAGTTCTCGGACACTCGTCGATGATACTGAATAGGAGGAAGTCGGTCCTCACACCGAGACCCGTGTGTCAGCCGGCGCGCTTTAAGCTGTGCCCCCGAAGACTCGGTCCCGTAAGTTTGATTGTATTCGAAACGATTGCCATTTAAAATGATTGAAATTAAAGATAAGTTATTTAAAGGAATCGACGTTTATAACATTCATTGCAATATTGACGATGGTAATAAATGAACTTGAACCGGGTTTGAAAAAGAGCGGGAAATTTGAAAAAAGTAAAAGAGTCTTGGGAAAAGGGAAACTGGAAACTTGAGAACAGCGTTCGGCCGGTTCCTTGTCTCCTGGAGCGGACTCTTTTAAAAGTGACACATTAAGACGATATTACGATCCTCTCGACGATATGCTCGGCCGCAAATAGATGTGCTTTATCTCCTGTGTGAAAGGAAGAGGCAAGGCGTCCCGTTCCTTTTTACCATATGAAGGCCATAGGCTGTACAACGGTCCTCTTTCTGCCGTACTCTTGTGTAAAATGAAACTGGTTCCGCTTTCTGGGACCCCCTTCTTTGGGAGTCTGTGGGAAATGTAACCCGAGATTGTCTATGACCATTTCCTCTCTCTCTCTCGGTCCGCCATTCAGAGTTTTCGCTTTTCGAAATGATTCCCGCCCTTCACAGCCTTTGTCCTTTTGTTATATCTAAGATGAAGGACCAAGAGATTTTCGTTTATTAATTAAGTTATGTGTTAATTTTGTTCTTTTGAATATTTGTCAACGAAACTTGGTAGAGGGAGAAAAAAGTGACGCTGATGCTCCTCGAAAGCGGCGGCATGAACAAGAACGTGGAGATTGAACTCGGCTGTAAGGATCGTCCCGCAGTGCCGGCCCAGAACGTCGCCTGGATTAATCCCTTTGCCCTGAGCTTCAAAATCCCCGGTAAATTTAAACAGAAAGTTTATTAATTGGATCAAGAGAGAAATAAAATTTATAAAAAAATAAAGATGGAAAAAATCTAAATCACAAAATAAAGGAGTAGAAAAATAAATAATAAACTGTAAATATAAAAAAATAAAAAATAAAGAAATGAAATAAAAATGAAACAGTAGAAACACTAGGTTCCATTAGTTAGGTTAATTGGTTTCCTACTTAGACCAAGAGGGACCATCTAGCGGCAATTTACAAAAGTCGAAGCTGCTTTTTTCAAATTGGTAAAAATAAAATTAGGAAACACAGCAGAAAATGACTATTTCCCCACGAATGGTCTATTAGTAGTCTAGTAATATTAGTAACCAATAATAATAGTAATAGCAATGATGGCAATAATCGGTAGTCATCTGTTAGCAGTAGTTAAATAGCAGTAATCCCAATTAGTAACTAGTAGTTTAGTAATATTACTTTATAACAATAATAAAAAAAAAATTAATGACAACGAAATTTTTAATGGTTGTTTCAATTAAATGCAATGTTCTTCTCAATTGGTATTCAACTTCACCGATACTTTTCGAAATTTGTAATTATACAATTTTTTATAATTTTTTTTTGTTTGTAATCGCGAAAACCGAAGACGAGCTGCTGCTGCGCGACGTTATCCGAGTTTCGCTGAAGATAGACGCCTCCTCTTGGGGAAGTCGAGAACTGCACTGCTCCGACTTGTCGACAGAACTTGAACTCTTGGTGAAGGCTTTCCAGAACCCGCTGACGACCGTCTGCCACGTGAATACTTAAACTTACGAATGTAAAATCTTTAACGAGTTTGTATTAACTTTTTAATGTATTGGGTATTTAGATGCTGAAAATCAAACCGGAGGATGTTTCCAGCATGGACCAAGTACTGGAGAGCAATCTGCGTCGCAACATGCCACTCGATCCTTTCCCCAGCCTCCAGCTCGGTGGAAATTGCGCAGAAACTAGTAAACGAGAAACCGTCTAAACTATTATTTCCTTGTTAAAATTGGCCTATTCGAAAATTCATCACTAAGACTAGCAAACTGGAGATATCACGTACGAAATACGAGTCCAGAGTCCACTTAATTTAAGAAAAAATACTGTGATTCAGTAGGCGCTACGGAAGTTCCGACACTGCTACACTTCGCCAGCCGCTACGGATTGTACCGGTTTGCTGCAGCCCTGCTGGAGTGTCCCGGGTCGCTTGAATGTGTCACCATGAAGAACTGCTACGGCCTGAATTGTATCGACATCGCCAAGCAGTATGGTTACGGATACGTGGCCTCTCAGTTCTGCCAGTTTTTGGTAATTATGGTTTTTTTTTTCTTCCAAAAAGCCTCCTCAACAGCGTTAGTCTATTTCTTCCCTCTTGATTGTAAGATTGTAATGTTTACGATTTTATTTTAGCGAAACTAACAGTACGATTTGAATGAGACCCTTCGAACGTGTTATGTGTTGTTAGTTCTGGGCGTGGAATTTTTTGGGTTGATATAGTGTTGAATATGTGGAAGTAATAAGCAATCAACTTCTCCGCAACAAGGACCGGTGGGGCATAACTAAGAGCGTAACTATAATGATTATGTAAACTATCTTAATTGATTTTTATTTAATTACTCGTAATAGTGATTCTTAGTGATGGGGCGTCCCTATCTTAACGATTTGGATAATAACTTGTTTTTCGAATTCCCTTTACTAGCTATTGTAGAATGTAATGTATATTGACGTGAGGTAAGGTGCAAGGAAAACACCTCATTCATTCCAACATGAGATTTTCCCAATGATCCGTGAACTGATGTGATTGTATCACCCCCCTCCCGTCTAGGAAAATAACAAGTTGGTGAATGACCCGACGCACGTGACTGGATCAGTTCTACCCGGTAAATTAACCTTTTTTGACCACATTGAGATTAATTTAATCATTGGGATATCATCTAACCTGTGTTTTTAAAATATAAATTATTATTTGAAAACAGATTACGATGTTCCAGGTGCACCGAGGGTTTTCAGTCCGGAGAACAGACAGGCGCGAGCTGATAAAACGGCGACGTACCTTCAACTTCTTCCAGGTAAAAGATAGTTTAGTAGACGAGTTAAAAACGACCTGTGGGACAGGTTCGATTTCAATACAAATTTACCTTTACTTGGCAGATGGCGAGGCTTTGCCCACGGGTGCCGATAACCTGGAAAAGAGTGAACCGGCCAAGGTAAAATGTCGTGTTTGTCAGATATCCGTGCTGCAGATTTCACTAAGTTCTCCTCGTCTTGAACGTCTTCCAGCTCTCAATGGACCAAGTCAGGAGCGAACTGGAACAGCGTTTCCGGGAACAATCCGCTGGAAAGCCCGCGTCGATATCAGCGCACCAGGAGCATCAGGCAGCGTCCAAAGAAGGTTTTCTAGCTGCAATTGATTCGCACTTGAATAATTTGTGGGAAAAAAATCTACAAAGACTATTCGCGGTCCCTAATTGGCCCAGATCGCCTGTATTTTCCATAAAGTTTTATTGGTTTACGGTATTATGTTATTACGTTATGATTATGTTAGTTATTATTGTTACTATTGTATTGTTACATTACATGATATTGCTTTATTGAATTCTTGTTGTCATTGTTGTAGTTTCAGCAGAAGGGACCATCTCGTCAACCAAGGTGATGGGCAAGAAGAAAGTCAACCTGCCGCCCCGACCTCTGACCCCACCGCGAGCCATGCCACTTTATCAGAACCAGAGCACACATACAAGTATTATCTTATTATCCACTTGTCTGTGTAACGCTATAATCTTGCGAGTACTTGATTTCATGCCAATAACTTTCTTAATGTCAGGCTGGTCTTCAGATCGCTCCAGCGTGGTGAGCTGCGATAGCGGGGCCATTTCCGACTCGCAAGACGATAAAAAGGTTTGTTTATATCGATGTATATATGATGGTGAAAATAGCGATTATAATGTAACATTGGCCAGTTGATTATGAAGATATGAATACAGTAATTGTTCTAGATTGCGGTTATTCCGGAATACGAGGACCCTGACTGCCTGCCTGACGATAGACTGCAACTGCCTTCTTACGCGATTCCACCTCCACCTAGGTAACTTAATGATGAAAACTTTTTAATTTAATGAGCGTTTTTAAACCGATTCATTATCAATGCTTCATTTGATTTTAATTAATGAATTATGTTCTGTTATGATTTATTTGATTTCGTTCTATTCCGTTTTGTTTTATTGCAATTTCGATTCTATTTTAGTATGTCCTATTATGTTTCATTTTAATCCATTTTTCATTATATTCTAGTCTAGTCTTTTTTTAAAGCGATTCTGTTGTATTATATTTTATTGATTTAAAACAGACCCGTGGAAATCTCTTACGAGGGCGGTCCGAGTGGATCGGATCCTGCTGATCCAACGGTTTTGATGAATCCGCCGCGCGTGCCACCGCGACCACCGACGACTTCCAGAGACCTGCCTGAAGAAATTAAATTCTACGTAAGCTCATTCTCCTCTGTAATGTCCAATGGATAAATCTGCTATTGTTAAGAAACTGACTGAACTCGAGCAATCAAGTTAATTAGTTAAATTAGTCCAATCGTAGTTAATTATCGATATCGCGTAAATTAATTTCGTGTACAAATTAATTGATTTAAACCTTTCATGTTAGTTGAGGCAGAGGAACCTGGAGCGGATATCCAGCGGCTCGTACATTTCACTCAACGAAGAGCCCACCGTGATGGAAGAGCGTCCCCTTCCGCCGTTTCCCACGGACCAGCGGACGGCCACCATGCGCAGTTTTGACCGGCTGCTGCAAGAGGTCCGCGCTGCCGTCGAGGTTCTGTCGCCCGAGTTGACCAGCGACTCTGAAGAAGAAGACAAACCCATGGCGCAGGCTTACATGCACATGGAGATGACGACGAATCTATCGGATAGCTCCCTGTCCAAAAGCAAATGGTAACTGGAAGCAGAATTAATATAAATTGGTTAACGATTCTCTGCTATCCGCATTTCCCAATAGAATGTATTTTACCCTTATTGAAATCATTAATTAAACTTAACAATAAACTTTAAATTTATCGTAGTTAAAATAAAGGAATATGAATATTCTCGTACCTATACATATACTTTCCCGTCTTTTGAATCGGTACCGGATTTCGTGGAATTAGGGTAATTTGCTCGTATTTAGGATTTAATTTTGATAAAACTAACGAATCGATCCAAACGAAACTTGAAGGATTCATTCACTACTACTAGATCTACGTTGGGTATTTTTTGGGTGGCTATGTCTTGGAAAATGTGGGAGCAATAAGCAGTCAACTTCTCGCCAGCAATTTTAACTCTTGCGAACTGGGGCATGTCGAATCGTTACTCGTGAAAATCGCCAGAACTTGTTGGGAAATTGTCAGATATTATACAGTCAAGTTGGAATATGAAGGATTCAGTATTCTGTAGTTGTCTTTTTTCCCCCGCTTGATGTGCAGGTCTCCCCGCAGCGGATCTAAAGAGGAAGCAGACTCGTTCGGCGACGTCTACGTCACACACGAGGGCGGCTGCAAATTGTCCAGCGAGACGGACTCGGCGTCCATTTCAGACGGCCAGCTGACACCGACGCCCGGCCGTCGCCTGTTCAAACCCCCAGTGGCTCCTCGGCACAAGTTTTCACTCGACGAGACTGGCGAGAAGGACAAAGATCCCGGTTCATGCTGCCGGCTGCTCTCGGCGTCGGAACCGAACCTGGTCAGGCCGCCTTCGCCGAAGCCTCGCACCCGGTTCTTGATTACCCCGAGCACTTCACCCCCGCAAAGGAAACTACCCCCGTTGCCCAGCAGACCTTTACCGCAGATACCTGCTGAGAACGATTCGCCTCTCCCTCCTTTGACTGAGACGGAGAAATACTGAATAATTTACCCTCTTCTGCCAACAGTGAAAGTGATCTCTCGGTATTTCGTTTTTTCTCCCCTCTCTTTACACTTTACTTTGTTTCATTGTTTTCCTTGTTTCCTCTTGATTTATTATTTTTCATATTTACGAGTTTGTAGTTTTGTTTTTTAACTTGCCGGCGCCTCGGCGTTAAATTCAATCTTATTGGTTTCTAGTCGAGATTCAATTTTTTTCAGTTTCACTTGAGAAAAAGGCGACATTACGTTACGACATCAAGTATGGAAATCCGAATTTGCTTGTTGCCTCCCTATCAACGCGTTACTAATCAGAATAAAATTTTCGTGTCATCGATTCAGTCTTAACTGAAACTAGAATTCATTAGATAGATTCATTAGCTAGTTGTCATATTAAAACCTAGGTGACCGCTTTTCAGCGGTAAGCAATTAAATTTTAAATTAAATTCGATTTCTGAACCCCAGGTGAGCTTGGCCTGTGACCAGCAACCCTCGTGATGGTCGAGGCAGTGGGTTGAGCAATGCAAATGAACCCGTTTGTTTGTGATATAATGATGCGTGGGGGGGTGGGGGATGAGATTGTGGTCATTTAACTGCGAAAAAATGTTTCTTACCTGCAGGCCTAGGCGTTTGGATGATTGCAGAAATTGTTTCGACCTTGAGCGACTTGGGAGGAGAGTTCCATGACCTTCTCGCTGGCCGACAAGAGGGAAAAGTCGTACTCTTCTCTCACCGGTGATTAAGCACAGACTCTTGCGGGGGGGACGCTTCCGTTCACGCCAACTTCCAACGTATCCTTGTTCTTTAATAAATAATAAGTTATTATTATTATATGTATTGTTTTATTGACTTTATTAAAACTAATGTCGAATTCCCAATAAAATATCTGTTACGGGATTGGATTTAC
This sequence comes from Leptestheria dahalacensis, assembly GCA_022114935.1. Classification (NCBI taxonomy): domain Eukaryota; kingdom Metazoa; phylum Arthropoda; class Branchiopoda; order Diplostraca; family Leptestheriidae; genus Leptestheria; species Leptestheria dahalacensis. Next base: position 17,882 of record JAIQCU010000430.1, on the reverse strand, counting down.
GCGTTGTAATTGTTAATTCTATTTAGATTTAATGAAACTTGATATTAGATTTAAATGTAATAAAGGCGTCTAATGTACAATATGATGAACTGTGTATTAAGATTGACGCCCGGGAAGTCGTCACTTTGAAAGTTTGAACATATTTCAATAGGAACAACGGAGGTTGTTAACGGTATTTCAGTAGAATAATTCCGGACAGACGACAAGTGGCACGTGTATCGAGTCAGAACGGATGTGCCTCTTCACCTTTTTCTCTGTTGAATATCTTCAAATACAAAGAGACAGCAGTGTGGGCTGTGGCTTTCTCCAGAGAAAGAAAAGAAAAGAAGGTTTGTCCACGATTTGGATTACAGTTTAGAAGGATATTATAATTGACTTGGTATTTTTGTATCTTTCTGCTTGCAGGGCGTGTACCGCTATGTGGGAAAGGTAAACACACGTGACACTGGATGTGTGTAACAATGCTCTACATGTCTTACTCGGCCACGAACTTCCGATGATTTACTCAGGTACCGTTGCCCTGTCCACGGTATAGCCCCGAACAGCGTGTGGGAAACTCTTCAGTGAACTTATGGCCGATCCAATTCAGGCTCAATTTTGTTTTTTCTCACAGAAAATGATAAGAGGAATAACAGAAATTGTAATGTGGTTATTGTGTTATCGTATCGTCGTTACATTGATTACTATTACATTTGTTTGATTATATCGATGATATTAACTGGACTAATTGTTAAAAATAACTTGTTACGATGAAGTATAATTTAAAAAACAAATTAGGCTAATTAACGTATGTATGGTGATTTGAAATGCCAAGGAAAAGTTTGAACTCTTTTTACGTGCAGTCGTTGAATTGTTTCGGATGTTCACGCTGGACACTCGTCCGGTTCTGCTTGAACTATTTCAAGAATGCATTTCCGTTTCGACTGTATGCGAAGAGAAGAAAAAATTCTTCTCTGATGTGGTAAAATGTGAAATTTTGAGCCATTGAAAGATTCCACAGGTGGGTGAAAGGAACGCGTCCCTTGTTATTCAAACGCCCGAGATTCTTGGAAGATTTTAATACCAAACCCGCATCAGCATGGAAATACTCTTAAACTGGAGAAATATCCTAACGTATTCGTATTCCGGTATCGAGTATCATCGGTGGTATCAATCATCGTATAGGTCAATGGTACACCGAATATCGTGTGGTGTATCAACCAGTACCATAGAGTTACACAAGGTAACTTCAGCGGTATCACGGGTATCAAGTTATACCGTATAAGCATTGATCGGTAGCATTGCTGGGTAGCATGAGGTACTCATGGGTATCAAAGAAGACTGGTAGGGTATCAGCGGTATCGTGGAGTCTGTTACGGTGGTTCAAAATGGGTATATCAGATTTCGTACTGATGAGCTTATGGGGAGTGGCGTTTCCAATGGGGACCTGAATTTATTATTTCATTTATTGATTTAATTTTTATGTATTTATTTTTTTCAGCTGCGGTTATAAATAAAACTATTTTCAAGGACCCCGGAAGGCAAGTTCATTCTTTCTCGTTGAATTCTTTCTCTCGTCTTCATTCATTCATTCATTCTTCCTCTTCTTCTTCCCCACACCTTTCCTCTTTTGCTTTTTCCTTATCCGTTCTGCGCGGCGGACAAAAAAATAGAATGAGGAGAGGAGAGACGCCCGCTACTGACCTGGGAGATCCGCCATGATGTTTTGCAATACGAGGAAACCAACCTCTTGGAAATATCAGGTATTACTCATCCCAGATATAAAAAAAATATCATGATAATGTCGAAAATGCCATTCGTGATATTCTTTGATTTTGACATGATATTGTAATGTTTTCGACATCAAGTAGGGATCAAGATAACTGCACATTATTCTCATTTGTTCCCACCTGCGTGGAGTTGAATTCAATCTTGAATTGACTTACAGTTACTGTTTAACAAGATTGGATTTAGTTGAAAATTGCCGAGTACAGAATCGTATTGTAAAAACAAATACGAGTTCCTCATGGAACACAATAGAAACTTTACCCTGGGGTATTAATTGGACAATCTCTGGAAGATAGGTCACCGGGGGAGGAGAAGAATCGATTGAGAGAAATAACTTGACCTGGGTTGACCTTCATTGGAAAGATATTCTCGGGAGAAGGTGTCGTTAACCTCTCAGGTCATTCGCACTCCTTCAGTGTGCTTTGGTCCAGCTCGACTGTTCCGTCAGGAATCCTTGAAGAGATTCCACCACCGGGTCCAATAACCGAAAGTGAATCCGCAGGGATTCCTCGAGTTCCATCGAGAATAGTTGAACTTTAAGAAATTCCACTCATGTAAGGACACGACAATTTTCATTTCTTGTATACATATAATCTAAAAAGTTACACAAAGTATAAAGAACTTGTACAGTCCAGGGTGAAAAAGTTCTTTTCCTAGGGAAAACTTGATTGCGTATTACTCCCACAGGTTTAAAGATAAAATAACCCAAAAAATACTGAATGCAGAACCAATGGTACTTAATGCACTCGTAAAGTTTCGTTGAAATCGTTTCATAAGTTTTGGCAAAATAAAATCTTAAAGATTGAAAATTATTCCCGTCATTGAGATCCCTCCTTTTTAGGTTCTAGGCTGAACCTTGCTGCAATTCACCTGGCGCCCACAGGTAAAAACGACGAGGCGGTCCGGTCCGGGTGGGGTGCGGTGGAGGAGGAACCCGAATGGCTGGACCGAAACCTTCGCCTGAAGGTAAAAGCCGCAAGACGCCATACTTGTCCTCCAGGTAAAGGCAAGCAACCGGTTGGAGAAGGAGTTCATTTACTTGCAGCAAGTTGTCCGAGACACATCGACTTGTCTGTTCAGAGTAGAAAAAAAAAATTGAAACGAATTATGTTCAGTCGACTTAATTCTCTGTAAACAAAACAAAGGGAGGGAGAAGCATTAGTAACATTTTGTGACATTTTAGTTTGGTTCCGCTAAAAAAACATCGCAGCCCGGAATAATTACAAAGCTACTTCACCAACCAGCTTTCCACAAACCCAAGGTAAAAAGTCTTGTCTGCTTTTATTACTTGTATGTCATTTAGCTAAATTAAAGTTAACTTCAAGTTAACGTTTTTAAGTCCGATCTACAGAATGTAATGAACAATGCCTTGAGGGTAAATATAGGAAGCGGTCATTTGCCTCTTACCGGTTGGTTGGGCTCTGGCCCGGCCCTTTGGGTCTCATGGGTTTTGGTGAGGTTTCCACCTTCGCATTCCTTCCTGTTTCTTGTGGAAACCAACGTTTTCCGCATGTAAACGGAGGGGAACCGCCATTTTCTACTTGGATATAAAAAATTCCGCAGAGTTTTCTTGTCTGTAGATATGTTTACGTAGAAAGTCACAAGTCGAAGAATCCGCCGTGAGCGAAATGTACGGTAAATTTTTTTCCAACCCTGGGAGCGAAGCCGAAGAGGTTACGAGGAGCCTTGCGGCCTCTCCCACCCCGAGTCGTGATGAGTATGGTACCTTTGTTATGCACTTTTTACCCACGGACAAGTATTTCCTGCCCGTCTCTGTTCTAACCGTGAAATACCTGGCGACCAACGTGTCTGAAGAACTGAAATTCGATGTTGAAATCCTGAAATTCAATGGAATGGCAAGAATTCCTGTTCCCATTCGAGTCAGTGAAAGCGCACACAGTCGGGTTGCTGCATGCAGTTTAGGAACAACCTGCCTAATTCAACATTCTCCGATCAACTGTAATATAAACATGAAGGGTTGTGACATGAAAGCGTACCACAGTGTTAGTTTTAAATTGTGTGCAGATTAGTATCAACCTTGGTCATCCCAAAACCAAGGGAAACCAGTAGATCTATCGCAAGATTCAATAACTTGAGGTGAAGGCGATTCAGAACGTGGTTAAAGTTTGGTGGTTAAGAATTTCAAGGTTAGTAGTCGTTAGTTTGTAGCAGATGTTTCACGTACTGCGGGTATAATGTGAAAGAATTTCAGGCAAGGAAGGGAGGCTTTCAAAGGGGAAATATAAACGTGTCCCTGGGCATTTTCGAGCTTCACTGCATGTGGGTAATTCTCTCGGAACCTTGGCATTGAAAAGACAGGTGTGGGTATATTTGTATGTGTGGAGGAAACCTCAAAGTTACTGACCCCTCGTTGCATGTGTCTTCTCTTTACACACGTCTGCTGGGGAGAGATGGATACCTGCCGAAGGCCAAGGTTAAATTCATAAATTTTCTCAGCCTCTTCGGCAGACCGGCAAGTGCCGAGCCTGTCTTTTAAGCTTTTTTTGAACGAACTTGGCGCCCACCTCATTTTCCTCTGCTGCCATTGAAAAACAAAGCTGCAACCTTGGAAATATTGGTGCATAGTTGAACCAGTCTTGTTTTCCTTGCCTAGTGATTGATTGGTTGCTGATGGATCTGTTTTTCCGTTTTGTTTTCAGGCAGAAAAATGCTGCTCAGGTTAGCCAAGGCGATCTGGTTGTTCGCCTTGATACTGCAGGCGCGATCTCAGGACAGCGAGCTATTCCAGTGCCCTAATGGTAAGTTTTTTCTTAATACCTTTTTTCATTGTTTTGTGTTTGGTGAGAAAAGTGTTCATTCGAATCAGTTTCACATCAGCTAACTGAACATGCTGCTGAGTAGTGTTGAAACTGAAAGATCAACAACGCTTAGGGATCCTATCCTGCACCGAGTCGTTTGAATCATGCGGAGTCAACAGTAGTTCAAACTATCTACCACCTGGGGGCGCTGACGTTGGTTCCAAACTCTTAAATAACGCTACTGGTTGCAATTACCTATCAATCTGAACGTTAAGTACACTGAACTGAACTGAACCGCTATGTGCGTTTGAATCGGTTAGTCATAGCGTGCTGTAAAGCCAGGCGACGCTGAATTTTGTTGAACCGGAAATTCAGTTAACCACGGTGGTGGAATTTGAAATTGCTGTTGCTGCTGTTGTTGTTGTTGTTGCACCATTCGTGCATCATGTGAACTGGTTTGAAAAATTACTGTTCAGAAAAGCCGCGTGACCTGCAGGCCAACGTAACGGTGTTTATCCGACTTGGTGTTGTCTTTACTCTTCAACAACGGAAAGCAACTTCTTCGGAACTGTCGAATGAAAACTGCATTTGATCAAAAGAGGCTTTTCTGATGACTGTTTGAACCTTTTTGATATTGTTCACTTGTCGATTGTGAAAATAGACGTCTCGCTTATTGCACTCGCTGTGAAAGTAACAAGTCGGGTGTGGCAACCTGTATAACCTTGCCTTTTTCCACCCCGGAATGCAAAGAGATCTAACGGGATTCGAATCTTCGTTTCTTCACTGTCTTTTTCTTCTTCCTTCAGGGTGTATTTTCTTAAGGGCTCGTTCATTTCCATTCTCTCGTAACGGAGATTCTACTTTTCAGTTGACACGAGTTTGTTGTAATTCGGTTATTTGAATTGCAGAATGGAAACTCTTCGGTATGAACTGCTACAAATTCTTCGACGTCCAACATTCGTGGGATAAAGCAGCCGAGTTATGCAAAAGGTAAGTTTGTTTTTCTCCCTTTCGCAAGTAAAGGAAAGAAATCGCGTCATATTCTACTGAATCGACATCCCAAGAGGGAAAAATAGAGCAGACGACCTTATGCCGGTCACAGTCACGCTATATACACACTGTTGTCAGTTTCCCACGCCGTGCAAATTCATATTTGTTGAAGGACACTTTACCGAACAGAGCGTGAAGAATACTGGTGGGAAAATAAACTTCAGTAGAGTGTCGGGGTTAAAAAAAAACTATTGTGAAAGGCAGATTTGGATTAAGAAAAGAAATAAAATGAGACAGGAATCGCACGTCCGGAAATAGGGCTGCGCGTGAGGAGAGAAAGTCCGCCATTTTGAACCAGCGAATTCGCCTCAGGCCGTCGTGGGTTGACCAAACTACTACGGGCTACAATTTTGCTATCTTCTCAAAATGAGCTTAGTTTTCTCATTTTGAAACTTACAAAGTGTTTAACTTGAAAAAAAATGATCTCTTTCGTGAGTTTTACAAGTTTCCGGTTTCAAAAGACGACCGGGAATTGCACATGACCAGATTTATCGGAGATAACGGTGAAGCTCTTGTGTGACGTCCGTTCAAATCTCCTTGAAACTAGAAAACCGTCAGGTCAGAGTGATTACGAATTCATCTCACGGGTAATTTGGGTTTAATGAATTCTCAAGGCCGCGGACGTGTGAGTTTAGGTGAACGTCCCGGGCATATGGACAGACAGGCTTTTGAACTTGTTCCTTGTACGGTCAATTGAACTAAGAGAAATGTTGGGTTTGATTAAAAAGCGACTTTGTCATTCTCTGTGGCTTTTTTTAATCGACAACTTGGTCATTGATGATTGCACAGGGGCCAGATGAGTGGTAGTTCTAGTAGAGGGCAATCTTCTTGCTGAAGGTCTTTCGGACGTGGCCAAGGTGAACGACACGTCTTTACCCGAGTCCTTCCAACGAAAACGAGATAAATTGGTCATCGTATAGCGGGGTTTCGTAATTGCCTCTTAAAACGTCATCTTCAAGAGTAACATCTGAAGAAGAATCTCGATTTACCGCACCACTACCTTTCTGTAATTACGATTTGTCTTTTTCCCGCCGATGAGTCTATATACCAGCCCCGCAGGCTGAGGCTGCTGTCATTCTTGACTCGGGTCCAGAAACTCTTCGGTCAAGGACAGTCAGCATCCCTTACGCTGAAGGAACAGGTTTAAAGACTTTGGCTTTCGAAAACTAGATTTTTCAGCCAATTTCTTTAATAGTCGGCCGCAGAGCTTTCCAGACCAGAAGATTATAAAAAAAATTAGAAAAAAATTTATTATAAAATTGAGGTTTAAAGAAAAGCTCACTAGTCCTTTCACCGACTCTGATCAAAAGCCAACGAACCTCCATGTTACGCTGACGTCATGCAACAGAAGCGTGCGGAACTTTCGCTATTAACTTTTCACAGTTGATATATTTATATGTATTGAAATCTTAAAGTGTGATAAGTGTTAATAGCTCCTTTAATTAGACTGTATTCAAACTTTGATGTTAAATCTCTTTCTTGTGTGATGACCAAAAAGGTACGGCAGCGACTTGGTGGTCGTCGAGAGCTACCAGCAGAACAATATCAGCGGAAGACTAGCCAAAGAGAAGTTAACACTGCAGAGTGACCCAGCGTTTTGGCTGGGGCTCAGCTCGCTCGACGACCTGAGCACCAACACGTTGCAAGCGGCTTCAGGCCTGCTCGTTTCGCAGTATTCAGGTAACATTTTTGGTTATTTCAAAATGCGATTTGTAACGGGCGGAAGTGAAATGTGCTGTGGTTTCGTGTCATCCGCACAGGTTTCTGGGAAATCGGACAACCCAACCCCAAGGGTGGCGAATGTGTGAGGGCCCGCACCGTCAACACGGACCAGTCGTGGGCGCTGAGTTCGTGTGAAACTCTGTTGCCGTTCGTCTGCCGCGCCAAAGCCTGCCCCAAGGGTAAGTTGCCGTGGGTGTGCCGTTTCGAGTCACGCCGAGTGTAAAGAGAATGTTTTTACCTCGTTACGTTTAGAACCGTTGCCAATTGCCAAGTATTGACTCAGCACGGGTTTACCGAAACATTCTCTTTGGCGTGCGGTCAGTTTAAGCGAATTGACGCGAAACACAAAGAAGGAATGTAGAAAGTAGATTAAATATTATGTTATTACCATTAAATTATATGTTATATTATCAGTAACAGATGAATAGAGAAGGTTAGTATATTGCAGTTTAATTGATTTAAGAAAATTTAATTCTAGTTTTTTTTTTCCCGGGAGAACAGACAGGAAATTAGATACCACTGGAAGAAATGGTGAATAATTAAGGGAAAACTTAATATTAATTATGTTTTTGTAAAAATTAATTCACTTAAAGACAGAAATAAATGATAACGTAAATTAGACGTCTGTCATGAGGAGAATTTTTGTCCAGAGGGAAAAAATGACCTGAAAATTTAATGACCAATGGGAAGTTTATAATAGTAAAATGAAATCTCTAAACCGTTATATATAATTCCCTGTGTTTTTCTTTACCTTTAGGTTCTTTTCTCTGCTCCAATGGTAAATGCATTAACGGAGCCTTGCGCTGCGACAAAGAAGATGACTGCGGCGACGGATCTGACGAGTCAGCCTGTACCGACGACTGTCATTTCCAGATTACTTCAAGCGGAGACTCGATTGAGAGCCCTCATTACCCGGGCAAGTACCGGTCGCTGGCCGACTGCAAGTGGACACTCGAAGGACCTATTGGCACTTCCATTGTCCTCCAGTTTACCGACTTCGACACGGAGCGCACTTTCGACACGGTCCAAGTTCTCGGCGGCGGTCGCACGGAAAAGTCCTCGGTCACGTTGGCCACACTCTCCGGCAAACTGGACCTGAGTAACCGGTTCTTCACCTCGGCTTCCAACTTTATGATCATCCGCTTCCGTTCGGATGCCACGGTGGAGAAGAGCGGATTCAGAGCCTCGTGGAAGACGGAACCTATTACGTGCGGCGGGGAATTGAAGGCTCTTTCGCAGGGTCAGGAACTCATCTCGCCCGGGTATCCGCATGCCTATCCCGGCGGATTGGAATGCCTGTACACCATCACTGCCCCACTGGGTAAGACTGTCACCCTTAAAATTGAGGACTTCGATATGGAACCGCACAAGGACACGGTTCTCATCCGCAATGGGAAAGATAGTGAGGCTGAGCAGCTGGCGCTGCTAACAGGCAGTGCTGCTGACAATCCTGCTTATATCCAGTCCACCCAGGAATTTATGTACGTTTACATCAAGACGGATATTAGCGACTCGCGGAAGGGATTCCGTTTTAGGTAAAACTTGCCTTTTTCTTGATGACCAGTTTGCGTAGCGTTTTACTAACTCATTCCTGTTTGCTTTCGTGCAGGTACTCGTCTGGTTGTGATCTCTCCTTGGAAGTTGCTAACGGTACTCTGACATCTCCGGGCTACAATTTGGACAAGAATCCCAATTATCCTCACAATTTGGAGTGTCACTACCACTTGCGCGGTCCTAACGGGTCTCCATTGTCGCTCCGGTTCAGCGCTTTTGAAGTTGACGACTCGGACAGTGTGCAGCTGTTTGACGGCAGCACCACCAACGGGGTTAAGCTGCACCCGGGTCAAGGCTTCAAAGGAACGACGGTTCCCCGCATGACAGTTTCGGCGTCCAGCGGCGATTTACTCCTTCGCTTTAAGACTGATCCACTGAGGAACGCCAACGGCTGGAAGGCTGTCTTCTCAGCTGACTGTCCTCCTCTGAATATCGCCGATAACGCCATTGCTTCTTCCAGGGATACCATTTTCGGTACCAGCGTGACAATCACCTGTCCTACTGGACATGAGTTCAGCACCGGCGTGACTAAGATTGTCACCGAGTGCCAGACTGGAGGCAATTGGTCCGTCTCGTACATTCCTCGCTGTCAAGAAGTCTACTGCGGACCCGTACCCCAAATCGACAACGGCTTCGCTATTGCTAGCACCAACGTCACATACCAGGGAGAAGCTACCTATCAGTGTTATGCCGGATTTGGATTTCCATCCGGAATGGCGACCGAAGCTATTCGTTGCACTGAAACGGGCGAATGGGAGAAGCTTCCGCTGTGCTCTGCCTCGCAGTGCCCTCCTCTCGGTGACGTGCTCAACGCCAATACGACGATTATGAGCGGCGGAGGTCGTAATTATGGTACCGTCATCCGCTATGAATGCGATCCTGGCTACATGCGCAAGGGAGATCCCGTCCTTCTGTGTCAGAGCAACGGTACCTGGTCCGGTGACGTGCCGACCTGTTCCAAAGTCCAGTGCCGTAACTTTCCTGAGATTTCCAACGGTTTTATTATGAACACGACGCGATCGTACTCCTTTGGGGATGAGGCTAGGATCCAGTGCTATCGAGGATTCCGACTCAACGGATCGACGATTATTCGGTGCGGAACCGAGGGCGATTTCGCTAACGTACCAACGTGCGTCGATGTTGACGAGTGCTCCCAGAATCCTTGCGACCAGGCTTCTTCTACCTGTCTCAACGCTCCTGGAGCTTACCAATGCAGCTGCCGTGATGGATTCCGTCCCAATCTCGAATGCAGACCTGTCGTCGATCTCGGTCTGGGTAATGGTGGAATCTCGAGCCCGGCAATTACAGTATCCGGAGAGGAGAAAGGCTTTCTCAAGGAAAACATCCGCATGAACAGTAAAGGAGGTTGGTGCGGAAAAGAAGCAGGTCCTGGTAACAACTGGGTTATGATTGATTTCAAGGCCCCGACCGTCTTGCGTGGCTTCCGGACACAACCTGTCGTGAGAGGACCTTCGTCAGTGGCTTTTGCTTCTTCCATCCGCCTTCAGTACGCTGACGACCTAAACGATCTGTTCCGTGAGTACAAGAGTCCCGAGGGAGCTCCGGTGGAATTCCGCATTCCGGAAGGAACTAGCATTGCGGTGGTTAGTTTGCCTACTCCCGTGGAGGCACGCTACTTCCGATTCGTCATCCAGGACTACTCGATCGCCCCCTGCATGCGACTTGAAATGATGGGCTGCACTCGCCACGAATGTACCGATATCAATGAATGCGCCAAGGACAATGGCGGATGCGAGCAGAAGTGTATTAACAACCCTGGAAGCTTCTCGTGCGCCTGTGATGTCGGATTCGAGCTCTACTCGGAAAACGGTACCGCCGGATTCCCCGTGGCGGATTCAGAGACCGGTCTTAGGGACGGCGATATCTTCCGTGTCAACAAGACTTGCGTCCGGAAAATGTGCCCAGCAATAGCTGCTCCGGATAATGGGCGAATCTTAACTACACGGCAGAATCATCACTTCGGTGATATCGTCGCCTTCCAGTGTAACTTTGGCTACATTCTCGTCGGCAGCTCGGTGATCCAGTGTAGTTCTCAAGGAGCCTGGAATGCTACTGTTCCGGAATGCCAATTCGCTCAATGCGTGTCTCTTCCGGATGACCCCAGCGAAGGTTTAACTGTCATCAGGGCCAACCAGGATACCGTACTCGTTCCCTTTGGGCAGAACGTAACCTTATCTTGCAACGAACCAGGCCGGCCGGCTGTCCAGACTCCCATGTCAACTTTCAGGCAGTGTGTTTACAATCCCAAGGAAGGATTCCCGCAGTACTGGTTAGCAGGTGCCCAGCCTAGCTGCCCGCGCGTTGATTGCGGTATCCCTCCGGAAACACCTGGAGCCGAATACGGTTTTTTCCCGGACACGCGCTATAAATCGTCCTTCTTCTTCGGGTGCCAGCCGACTTTCACTTTGGCAGGACAGTCGTCACGCAATGATAACGTCGTTCGCTGTATGGAAGATGGATCTTGGGACTTTGGCGACCTCCGCTGCGAAGGTCCCGTTTGCGATGATCCTGGACGCCCTGCCGATGGTATCCAGATTGCCACCAGCTACGAACAAGGATCGGAGATTTCCTTCGAGTGTACACGCCCAGGATACATCCCAATTACGTCTCAGCCAATTCAGTGTGTCCGCGAGCCTGAATGCCGAGTCGTTCGACCCATCGGTATCACTTCTGGAATGATTCCGGATTCAGCTTTCAACGCTACGTCGGAGAGGCTCAACTATGAGGCTCCTAACGTCCGACTCAATTCGGTTACTGGTTGGTGCGCCCAACAAGAAGCTTTCACCTACGTCAGCGTCGACTTGGGCAAAATCTTCCGTGTCAAAGCTATCCTGGTCAAGGGTGTCGTTACCAACGATGTGGTGGGTCGTCCTACGGAGATTCGCTTCTTTTACAAGGAAGAAGAATCCGACAATTTTGTCGTCTACTTCCCCAATTTCAACTTGACCTCGCGTGACCCCGGCAACTATGGAGAACTGGCCATGATTACTCTGCCCGTCTCGGTGCATGCCCGATTTGTTATCTTGGGGATCGTCAGCTACGACAAGAATCCCTGCCTCAAGTTCGAGCTGATGGGATGCCCTGATGAACCCGAAGAAGACAGGCTCCTCGGTTACGACCTGGGTCATCCGATCTGCGTCGATAACGAGCCCCCGCAGTTCCTTAATTGCCCTACCGCGCCTGTTGTGGTCCGCAAGGGAGCTAACGGTTTTGAACCGGTCAACTTCACCGTGCCCGAAGCTACCGACAACAGCGGTATGGTTGCTCGCACTGAAGTCCGACCTGATGGATTCCGCCTTCCTGTCCAAGTGTTTGAGGATACGGTGGTCGAATACTTGGCTTACGATTTTGACGGAAACGTGGCTATTTGTCAGATCAACATCACTGTACCTGACGACACCCCGCCGCTGCTGTCGTGCCCGCAGAGTTTCGTCATTGAACTGGTGGAACCTCAAGACGCCTACCAGGTGTTCTTCAACGATACTCGTCGCCGAGTAGAAGTGTCGGATGCATCAGGAGAAGTCAGTGTGTCCTTTATTCCGGAATCGGGCTTCATCCGAGTGGGTAGCTATGAAAACGTCACCGTGGTTGCTACGGACAAGTTTGGCAATCAGGCGCGCTGCCACTTCCAAGTGGCAGTTCAAGCTACTCAGTGCGTCGACTGGGACCTGAAGGCACCTGCCAATGGGGCTATCAACTGCCTACCCAGTAACCGAGGTAGCGGACTGGAATGTGTAGCTACTTGCAATCCGGGCTTCCGATTCACCGACGGCGAACCTGTTAAAACTTTCACTTGCGAAGACAAGCAACCCTGGAGACCAGACCGCGTCGTTCCAGACTGTGTAACTGAAGACACACAGCAGGCTATGTACAATGTCATGGCCAAGTACCTTTACCGCGCCAATGGAGCTGTTCCTGCCCTTTGCTTGTCGCAGTACGTCGCCCAGGTGGATACAGCCTACCCCGTGCTGAATACGAACCTAACCAACCGCTGCACAGCCATCAGTGGATCTATGAATGTCACATTTGCCGATACCGTGGCCAGCCTGGTGGAAGATAATATCGTCGAGCTGTCGTATGTTTTAAACATTTCACCTGAGGTTAAGCAGCCACAGCTTTACGACATTTGCGGATCGACTATTGGATTGGTTTTCGACTTGGGAGCCCCTTTTGCTAAGGACCTTCTCCAGCCTCTTCTCAGTGTGGACGCTGTTGGAGTTGATTGCCCACCGATGCGCGCTATAAACTCTTCCATCTCGCGCGGTTTCGCCTGCGGTACTGGCGAAGTCCTCAACATGGCCCCGAGCAGCAACGTTCCGCGCTGTCTACACTGCCCGGCTGGAACTTCAGCCGTGAGCGGAGCCAAAAGCTGCAGTCTGTGCCCTAAGGGTTTCTACCAAGACCAGGAACGACAGGGATCGTGCAAACGATGCCCAGCTGGAACATATACTCGTTCTGAGGGATCCAAATCAGCCGAGGACTGCGTTCCAGTCTGCGGTTTTGGAACATACTCTCCAACTGGGTTGGTTCCCTGCTTAGAGTGTCCACGGAATAGCTACACGCATTCGCCTCCTCCTTCCGGATTCACAGAATGCTTAGCGTGCCCTGACCGTACCTTCACCTACCAGCCGGCTGCTCCATCCGTCGACATGTGCCGCGCCAAGTGCGCCCCTGGAACTTATTCACCTACCGGTTTAGCTCCATGCGCTGCCTGTCCGGCTCACTTTTACCAACCGCTCGAAGGACAAGTCAACTGCTTCGAATGTCCCGGGTCGACGCAGACTCTCTCCACAGGAGCCAAGAGCCGCGACGAGTGTCAGGCGATCGTCTGTAAAGAAGGATTCTGCAAGAACGGTGGGCTCTGCTTGGCTCAGGGCCACATGGCCTTCTGCTATTGTCCCGCTGGATTCACTGGCCGCTTCTGCGAGAACGACATCAACGACTGCGCTTCTCGTCCCTGCTACAACGGCGGTACTTGTCGCGATCAAGCGCAAGGCTATAGGTGCGATTGCCCGCCTGGTTATTCCGGATTGCAGTGTCAGGAAGAAGAATCCAGCTGCAAGAACAACACCTGCAACGGCCGAGCCATGTGCAAGAACGAACCCGGCTTTGGTAACTTCTCCTGCCTGTGTAGATCTGGATACACGGGACCTGACTGCAGCAGTACTCTGGATCCTTGCCTTGAAAACCCTTGCGACAATGGAGCTCAGTGCGTGGCTCTTAAGCAGGGTCGCTTCAAGTGCGTCTGCCCGCCCGGCTGGGAAGGCCGTCTCTGCGAGAAGAACATCGACGACTGCGCTGAACAGCCCTGTCTGCTGGGAGCCAACTGCACAGATCTGGTGAATGATTTCAGCTGCTCGTGCCCGCCTGGATTTACGGGCAAACGTTGTGAAGAAAAGATCGACCTATGCCAACCGAACCCATGCATTCACGGAGTCTGCTTGGACCGTTTGTTTGCCCACGTGTGCATCTGTCACCCTGGATGGTCTGGACCCAAGTGCGACATCCAAGTCGATGAATGCGCGTCCGATCCTTGCAAAAACAGCGGTCAGTGCATCGATCTAGAAAACGACTATCGATGCATCTGCGCGACGGGATTCACAGGAAAGAACTGTCAACACACCATCGATTACTGCTCGTCAGATCCTTGTCAGAACGGTGGCTCTTGCACAAATGCTCTGGAAGGATTCATCTGCCAGTGTCGTCCGGGATTCCTTGGCCAGCAGTGCGATATCGACATCGATGAATGCGTGGAAAATCCCTGCGATCCTATTGGCACCGACCGGTGTTTGGATGAAGTGAATCGTTACCGTTGCCAATGTCGTCCCGGTTTTACTGGAGAACTCTGCGAGACCAACATTAACGAATGCGCCTCGTCGCCGTGTTTGAATGGAGGATCGTGCACTGAAATGATCAACAACTTCAAGTGCGCCTGCCCTCCGGGTTGGACCGGCCAGCGTTGCGAGAGGGACATCAGCTTCTGTACGTCATCCCCTTGCCTGAATAATGCCAACTGCGTCGATCTTCTGGGCGATTTCTTCTGTGCCTGTCCCTCTGGAACCGACGGTAAACGCTGCGAGACTGCGCCTGACCGCTGCATTGGAAGTCCCTGCATGAACGATGGTATCTGCCGCGACTTTGGCTCTGGTCTAAACTGCACTTGTAGTCCGGATTACATCGGAGTTGGATGCGAGCACGAATTCGACGCTTGCGCCGAGAACACGTGCCAGAATGGTGCCACTTGCATCGACAATGGCCCCGGATACCAATGCGTGTGCCCACCGGGTTACACTGGCCGTCACTGCGAGGACGATATCGTTAACTGCGTTCCGGGAGTTTGTCCTCTATCTGCCACCTGTATTGACTTGATCAACGATTATTACTGCCGTTGCCCATTCAACTTGACTGGAGAAGATTGCCGCAAACCTGTTCAGATCGACTACGATCTCTACTTCAGCGACGAGACCCGCAGAGCCAGCGCCTTGCAAGCGGTACCTTTCCCTCTGGCAGCATCCAACATCACTTTGGCACTCTGGGTACAGTTCACTCAACGAGATGACATAGGCAGTACCGGCAATATCCTGACCCTCTACAGTGTTGAATCGCCTAGCATTCCTCGCAACAGGCGCATCTTAACCCAGGTTCATAGCTCGGGAGTCCATGTAGCTCTAGTCCCCGAAGAAGAAGATGTCTTCATTCCGTTCAAGCTCAACTTGGCTGTTAACGACGGTCAGTGGCATCACATTGCTTTAGTCTGGGATGGAGCCGAAGGTGTTGTTACCGTCACCACTGATGGAGTTATCGTTCGCCGCATGGAGAACTACGGAAAGGGTCGCCAGCTGCCCGCCTACGGTTGGATGGTACTCGGTGCTCCAGCTAGCGAAAACGAGGTGGCGTCGCGCAATGAACAGGGCTTCCACGGTCATTTGACTCGCGTTAACCTTTGGAGCAAACCGTTGAACGTCATCACCGACATTTCCAAACAAGTGAGAAGCTGTCAAGCGGCTCCGCTTATCTTCGACGGACTCCTCCTGCAATGGAGCGGCTTTGATAAAACTATCCGTGGAGTGGAACGCGTCATGCCGTCTTCCTGTGGACAGCGTATCTGCCCGCTGGGTTTCTCAGGACCCGAATGCGAGACCCTAGACAAGGACAAAGTCCCACCCAAGGTCACTCGCTGTCCCAGCGACATTTGGGTTGAAACGCGCAACGGGTCCGCCAGGGTTGACTGGAGCGAACCCGTTTTCACCGACAATGTTCGAATCTCTCGTGTGGTGGAGACCCGCGGAATCCGATCTGGAAACACCTTAGCCTGGGGAACGTACGATATGGCCTATGTAGCTTACGATGAAGCTGGAAACTCGGCTGTTTGCGCCTTTAAGATCTACGTAGTGAGCGAGTTCTGTCCCAAGTTGGCTGATCCTGTTGGAGGTACCCAGCGCTGCTCTGATTGGGGTCCAGGCGGTCGATTCAAGGTCTGCTCAATTGAGTGCAACCCCGGATTGGCTTTTGCCGTTCCAACCCCCAGCTTCTACACTTGCGGCGCTGAGGGATTCTGGCGTCCCACTGAAGATCCCGCGCTTCCGTTCATCTACCCCGCCTGCAGTACAACGAAAGCTGCTCAGCGTGTCGTCAAAGTCAAGCTGCAGTACTCGAGCTCGGTGCTGTGCAACGAGGCCGGTCAGAGCGTCCTTAACGATAAGGTCAGACAGGCGATCCTGAAACTCAACCGCGACTGGCGCTTCTGCATGAGTAAGGGCAACTCTGCCAGCTGCAACGACTTGAACGTCAACATCAAGTGCATGCGTCGAACTGGAATCGTCAAACGACAGGCCGACAACGAAGATGTCTACGATATTGAAATCAGTTTCCCAGCTGAAGGCGATCCCGTGACCAACATCAACACTCAGGAGAAGTCCACCATTGAAAAACTGCTGGAAACCATAATCCTGGAGAAGGACGACTTTGACGTTAGCGAATCGCTACCGACAACTTTCCCTGAGCCCGCCACTCTGGCCATTTCTGCCGAATTCACTTGTCCAGTCGGTCAAGTGGTCCAAGGTTCCAGTTGTGTCCCATGCCCCGCTGGAACTTTCTTCCATTCGGAAAGCAAGTCGTGCAAACCTTGCCGTGTGGGAACCTATCAGGATCAGTTCGGCCAGGGTCAATGTAAGACTTGCCCAGTCATTGCTGGAAGACCTGGAACTACTTTTGCTCGTGGAGCTCGGTCTGCCGAGGAATGTAAGGAACGCTGCCCTGCTGGAAAGTTCTACAGCGAGGAAACCCAGCGCTGCTTGAATTGCGGTTTCGGTCACTACCAGCCCGACGAAGGATCCTTCGCCTGCAAGTCGTGCAGCGCGGGACTTACCACGAGAACTGATCAGGCCGTCTCGGCTGATGAATGCTCAGAGGAATGCCCAACAGGTACCGTTTATATTCTCAATCATTTATAATAATTACCATATTGATTGAAATATATACTTAATAGCCATGCAAATAAGTTTAGTTAACTTTGATAATGCGAGAATCTAATTGTGTAATTAATTCAACAGGCCAGCAGTTGACTTCCCTGTCCAACAATGCCACGTGCGAAGTATGCCCCAAAGGAACCTACCGCACTAAGGGTCGCGAAATGACGTGTCAGCCCTGCCCTGCCGACCGGACCACTCCTCGCTCGGGTGCCGGCACTGTCGAAGAATGTTCCGTCCCCAAGTGCCAGCCCGGTTTCTCACTCTCCGTCCAGGAGAACGTCTGTATGGCCTGTCCACGCGGCACTTTCCAACCGAACGCTCAGCAGACGTCGTGCCTGCCTTGCCCGCCCGATACCAGCACCAAGGGCGTGGGATCGACCAGCAAGGACGACTGCACCAACCCGTGCAGCGACGCGGCCAGCAACAAGACCCTGTGCCATCCCAACGCCGTGTGTCTCTTCAAAGCCGACCAGAACATGCACAGCTGCGAGTGTAAACCCGGCTACGGTGGGGACGGCACCAACTGTACCGACAAGTG
>JAIQCU010000429.1:0-49840 GCA_022114935.1 Leptestheria dahalacensis | reverse complement strand
CTTCTACATTGGAAAGCACTGATGCTGAAAATGAATATATAATATACTATGTCATGTAAAGGCACGTGTCTCATTTAACATTTAAAGTTTTCTATCGTTCAATAATAAAATTAAGTTTGTGAAATGATACGCTGAATTAGCAAAATCTGGCAATGCTGCATTGTTTGTAATCTTGCAGGAAGTTTTGATTGTTTACGTCTGCTGCAGAAGTTACGTGCGTTTGCTTCTTCGTTACCTGCTAACCTTCACCTGTAACTTGTAATTCTAAATAACTTATTGTTCTTTTAAGATAATCTTCCAACATCTGAATTGTAACCTATGATCAAACACTATGCGAAACAATAGCAAGTAGTCATTAAGTTTTGAAGCCATCTCTGCGCTAAGTGTTGCCTGTCTGTGACCGATTTTGTCTCCTGTGCAAATAACTTTCTGTAAACCCGCTGATTAACGTTAGTTATTAGAAAAATTTGTGTTTTTACCTAGGTTTCAACTACCTGCGAGAAATTCTGCGACACATTCTTCAACATCCAAGTGTTTCCCTCATCCGGCTGCCTACTCGTATAAGATGCCTGAGCAGCCGCGGCAAACGAAGGTAACTGAACGAATTGTACAGAAATATAAATAATTTGAGCTATCGGTACAGAAATTTTATGAAAGCATTGTGAAGTGACAACTGCATTATCGGTTTTTTTCCTGAAATCTGTAGTAATAACAAAAGATGGATTGTGTTTCAAAGTTCCATAACAATTGAATTACGTTACGGTAACAATAGGTATGTACAACCACGTCTAGTGTGTTCAAGCACAGATGAAATACGGACCGAAACGGGTCGACTCCTGACGAGGAACGGCTATCGTGTCAGGATGTCGAAATCACTTTCCAAGGTATGGTTATGATAGAAAAAGGTGATGACTGTAACTGTTATATTTGTATTTATCCCGCAGCTGTTTGAATGAATCGACGAGGAACCAGATAGGCTTTCCACTCGGAGACGTCAGCTGGGAGCGTGCGATGACGTAATACGACAAGACCGCTCGAGAGCTGGAACCACGGGCTTATCTCCGTTTAATTGGGTAAACTAACTTAAATTTTTAATAAGATTTGAAATCCCATTGTCTACCGCTAATACGAGACCAGCACTGTTGCCTGCACACATATGTATATCAGCATAATTTAATGAAATTTTAATTACATCTGTAATACATAATTCATCATTTATTAGTGTAAGGCACCCCTTACAAGTCATCACCAATTAAAAATAAAATAATTCTTTTGTGTTTTTTTCCCTGCAGGTTTCAGACAGCAGCTTCAGGTTATGGACATTCCTCCGACAGGCCGTCACTTTCATCGGGGACTCTTGGAACGGGACCTTCTCTGCGATGGAAACCAGTCCACGGCCACCTGAAGACGTTATCGTTTAAAAAATGATTAAATCTTCTTCTTACAGACATCTGTTCAATATTCTTGAAAAAAAAGGCAAAATGAATAATACACTTACATGCTTCTCTGTTTTATATTTTTTGAAAAAGGCTTTTTTTAGTATCAACCCTATACAGACCATCTTGACATATGTTTTTTTCTAAAGGAAAATAAAGCATAAAAACAATCGCTGCATTACCCGACGTCGGAACTGGTGGTGTCGCGGTGTTGGACGAAGGAAATTTCAGAGTTTGAAGTAAAGAACCAAGTTCCCGGCCACCGCGACTCGAACCGAGAACCCAGAACTTACCTCTCGCTCCGAACACCGACGACCTTACCGCGACACCACCAGGGCAGCTTACAGAACTCTCTTTAAAAATCCTACTAAACTTTCAACTGCCTGGAAAAAAAATAAAACAATAACCTAATATTAGTTCAAAATCACGCCGCTAGATGGCGGTACTGTACTTGTACATACAAGACAGGACGTTGAAACCTGCTGTTTTTCAAACTGTGTATTTATTTTTTGTTTAAAAATACATCGTTTTTGTAAAACAATATAGACCGATTGCATAATCGTATTACTAAGGACGCTCTGTGCAAAAAACCTGGATTAATTTTAAAGTTAGATTATCGAAGTAATTTACAGGAATACCTCTTGAGAATATGGAGATGTCAAAATGAAAGATTGGTTTGCCCGCAGTACAGCATGGGAAAGTGAGATCATCGCTATGAAAGGCTTTGGACAACACGTCGAACCAATCGTTGTCAAACTGAAACCCGACGACAAAATCTTCCGGTCGGCTCCCGCAAAAGAAACCCATCGAACCCCCCTGACCGCGTGATTGCTCTTTGACAACCAAGCTTACCAGTTTCTGTAGCATATAAAAAAAACAACTGTATGAATGGGCGTCATGCAACCATCTTAGTATCCATAGGGGAATAACCGACATATAACACGACTACTGCCTTTACCGTGCACTGAATTACCGACTACATAGCAATTGAACTAGCTTGCTAAATAAACGTAAACAGGCATGAAAAGAAGTTTCTCAATAGAGTTGGCTACGTTGACTGTTTTATTAGAGTTATGTAAGAACTGTCACCTGGTAAATGATGCAACAACACGTAGCTACTACTCGTTTGGACAACATGGTCGACCAAGCCTGGGAGATCTAGCATAACTTGATGTGGTTAAAACGCTCGATTAAAATACTACTCTATCAAAGAACTTTCCTGTTGTGCGCTGGAGTTGAATCTCTTTCTTTAATAACGCACAAGGTACAAGTCGGGTCTGGCGTATCAACCATACATGCAAGTGCCCAACTTGGCCATCTTTTTCAGTCATTTTTTTTCTTGGAGAATGACGACTAAAGGAGTCCATGCAGCTCAGGATTGGTTTTCTCAAGTTCAGCCAAATTTACTTCTGTATTCCTAATAGTTTCGGCGAGACGGAGCCATAGATGTAAGTCAAATTTAACTGTTCGCAGCTACGACAACAGTCAACTTGCCAATCTCACTTGTAAACAAACAGTGTTTCCACCGTGTTGCCAGTATTCCCACTATTAAGCATACTCCAATGTCGCCCATCAGTCATTAACATTAAACGCTGTTTATTTTACATGAATCAAATAACAAGTAAAATGTTTCTTTATAAATATCAAGTATTTTTAAAATTAAAACCAATGAGTAGCAAAAACGTGCAAATCAGTTTGATTAGCAGCTGGCGGTAGAACCACTTGTTCGGGAGCCCTTATGTCATACACGTGGAAAATTTGGGAATTCATATACATTTGACGATGCATCGTTAGTGACGGAAACTTTATAGCAGCCGTCACTAAGCTACAGTGCATAGCATAAATGTTATAATTGAAAGTCCGTTATACATACATATAATACTGGGTCGTATTTCATGCATAATTACAAAAATCTCTAACAAGTTAAGGACACGCAATACATTTTAACTAATGCAATGTTCGAAGCAGATTATAATCACGTATAATTTATGAATTTAGGCGACGAGCAAGGTACTTAAAATCAGGGTTAATCTTAGTCAAAACTGAATACATCTCACTTATGTACATCCATACATGACCGAATATTCGTTTTATCAATCTTATTTAAATGACTCCTCTGTAAGTCCTAAGCATAAAGTTTTAGAAGTATTAGGGTGACAACCTTTTGGAACCAAAAAGTTAAGTTTTGTGATGGCCCCCGCGTAGCATTAGACTGCCGTCTGTTACGATGTCAGTTGCTGCACCGAACTGTTGCAAAGCTAACTTGCCATAATGCAGTGTTCGTTGCTACCTTGAAAGAGGTTTTCGAAGCAATACAGTTGCAGGAGCATGAGCATTACATTAGTTTTGTGTGCACCAGGAGTGAATAAAGTTTATCTGCTACCACAACATGTAAGTTTTTTTGAAGCGAACGTTGACAGATTTATACAGAAGTACATCATGAAAGGATCAGCGTCGCAGGAGGATGGAACTATTTCAGACGTGACTTTTGAAGACAATCAGAGACGATCATGTGGTGAAAGCAGTTTTAGGTTGTGGCCATGGTTGTGTTATTGCAATGAATCTTTCTTTCTGTCGAGCATGACCATGAAGCGTCCACTACAGGACAGAGCTAGCCATCGTAAATGGAGCTTCCCGGATACTGAGGTGATTAGTTAGCATTCTGGTGATATGTGTAAACTAATCATTGGTTTTCATAAACAGATGAAGGATCTATTTCAAGAATTGCAGGGGAGAATGCGCAATTATGACAAGAAATTACAGGATTTTGGTACCACCCTTGAAGATTTGAACGACTACATTCGGAAAGGTTTTGCATTTATATTATCTTACAAACACTGCATATGTCATATTTACGTTCCTTTTTCTTAGACCTATCAGAAGACGTCGCCCACCTTGTGGCTGAAATTGTGAAGAGATCGAACGCAAACGCTTGTTTACCGCAGCCAGTCTCAAGGCAGTTAACTATAAGCTACCGCACATTGAACTTTTATACAAGTTTACAAAGTCATGTTTTTCTCCCAGAAACAATTGAAGGAAATCTTCCTCCCGAATAAGCCATCGCTTACTTCTATTGCACAAGAAGAGGTCACCGCATCAGGGCTGCTCCTTAGGTTAATGGAATCTTTCTTCACTAACGATCAACTTTCTACGTGTTTTTAACGGGAAAAAAGTTCCACAAGACCTGCTTTGATTAAAAAAGAATTCTATAATTTGCGGTATGATATATGTACAGGTGTTTTCTGTTTCACTTTTTCATTTTTAAACTTTGCGTAGGTTACGTCAGCGCGAGGTTTCCTGCGGCGCTTGAGAAGGAGCTGAGGAAAATAGCTTCGAACAAGCTGCGGAATAGTCGCCGCCACGAACAGCGCACTGTCAGCGTCAGTGAGGTGTGACTGAAGTTCTATGCGATTCTGGCCGTTATGTGATTCACAGCAGTTTTATTACTTCTAATTTCTCGCCATTGCATTTTTGTGAGATCTTCCAGTGGTTGTTTTTACTTTCGTTGTATCGTTGATCTCCCAGTGGTTTTGTTCTTTCGTTCATAGAAGCGTCGGTCCGAAATAAAATACCAGTGATTTTTCGTTAAGACTTCTAAATTCTAACAGTTAGAGCCTGTGGTAGTTTAATAACGTGGAAGTCACTAGAATGATGGTCAGGAAGCACTAGGATTGGACGGTATACCGGCGAATCCAGTGATGTTGGGCGGCTGTACATCAGCAAATCAACTGTGTCGGAAACGATTAGTTTACCTAGTTCGGATCGCGGCGTTCAACTACCTACAATCCCCGTTATACAGTCGTTGGATACGCGGTTTGGACCGCGTGGAGCGTTCCAGTTTTCTAGGTTGACGGTAGATCAACCTAGCAATTAACAATAGTTCAACCGCTAGGTCTCTGATATGTTCTGAGCTACGATCCAACTAGTTCCATTTTCGTACGGGGCAGTACCTCTCTACTTCATTGTGGTCCGTACAAACGTCGATTACCAGGTTGTCGGCGTTTTTGTGACTCAATTTGAAACTGCACAAGCGTTACAGGAGGGGCTGGAAGTTTTTAAACGATGGAATCCTTCAATTGTGCCAAAGTACGCTATGGTAGACCTTGCGTACGAGGAGATGAACGCATTAAAAGCTGTATTCACTGCCATTCGGGTTTTCATTTGTTCTTTCCACCGCGAACAAGCTTGGACCAGATGGATTGCCAGAAGAGAACATACGTTCATCCCCCGTTAGGAATTTCTGAATAAGTTCAGAGCTGTAGCAAACGCTCGCACCCGAGAAGCCATGGAAAAAGGCTAGAAGATTTGCAGAACTGGGAATTTTACAGCAAAAAGCAGAATCCTGCAAGTAAGGGCCTTCCGCCAGATACTACGAAAGGACATGGGAACCTGTCATTAGTTCCTGGGCCGCTGCCTTACGACCGGGTGATCTTTTCTACTCCAGCAACAACGGGACAGAGCGTCAAAACGAGGAGATCAAGTACCGATATTTGAACGACTACAGGTCTTGCAGTCTGTCGGAGATGATTCAAGTAGTTGTTCAGAAATTTCTGCCTGAACGTTACGACCACTACATTGCGTTGAATGTGAGCTTCTCAAGCCTTCAGCGGAAATTTTCTAACGATGTTCCAAGGTACTTGCACAACAGACCAAAGTGGCTCGTCGAATGCTTCATGAATTGTTTGAACTCTGCAGCCGGAATGCAAGTCAGATGGGAACAACTTCGGAGAACGTGTTCTATGTACAATCCGAGAGCAGCAAACAAGTTCGCTACACCGTGGGTATCAACTCGGCAGACGCAGGCGCGGACCTGTCGTGTGATTGAAGCGATTTTCTTAAGAACAAGATGGTGTGCAAACACTGCCTTTACATTTGCGAAAGAGTTCCGTCTTTTGACTTTAACATCATTTCCGATCGTCTAATTCAGCACGCGCTTTTCAAGCTTGATGGGCACGTTATCGGCTGTCCGGTCCAGGAGACATTTACCCGTGGATTACAACGCCCCCGATGTTACTAGTTCTGGCGGAGGAGAATGCGTCGTCTACGGTCAACTAAAAGTAAGGGCAGGGAGAAAAAAAGTTCCTTCAAGAAATGGGCAGCCAAATACGAGTTATCCAGTCTATGCTGCATCTTTTACCTGAAGATAAGTACTGCACGTACGTAGCAGCGGTGTCAAAATTAGTTGCCGATCTTCACAAAGACGTATGCAACGAAGAAGGAATCCCGACAGAACCCAAACCGCAGCCCGAGGTGGTTAGTCAACCAACATCCGAAGTTGGTGCGAAGACTTCTGGTGAATACGGCAAATTGGATTTGGTCAAGTCTGTCAGGCGAATGTACAACAGGGTGGGGATCAAAGCCGACATGCTGAGAAATCAAGCTTTGATAGCCAAACAGCTCTTTTCTCTCGCAGAAGAAAAACCGAGTTCAAACGTCATCACTGAAAATGTCGTCACCGATTCGATCGAAATAAGCCTTACCGATCCGGCCGTCCCTGATTGGTGCAGACAACTCCGCGACTTTTAACATGGGCTCTTATGGAGCTAAAATCTTCTTAACGCTTTTGCGCTGTAACGGCTTATTCTATCAAGAAACAAAGTACGTAGTTTGAATCTACGTGAAAAAAGCTCTTTTTTGTTGTACATTAAGTTCAAATAAACGTTTAAGATGAAGCTTAAAACCTTAACGCAAACAGTCGCGTTTTATGAAATCTCGCGTAGCCGCAGGGCCTTTAACGGCAATTTTGAACGTTGCAAACCTTCAATTGTAAATTGCGTGAGACAGACTTAACGTATAAAGAAAAGAATAGCAGATCTGGAATCCTCGTTTAATTCTGCGTGTTCCACATATAAAATAAGAGCTATTTACCTGAATCACAAAAACTAAATTTTTCTACGAGTTAGATACACCAAAAGAAAGCTTTTTAAAAGGCGATTCTAAAACTGTCCAGTTTTTAAAAATGTGACTAGTGGTTGTTGTGCAAAAGCGTTAAGAAGATTTTAGCTCCATAAGAGCCCATGTTAAAAGTCGCGCAGTTGTCTGCACCAATCTGGGGCGGGCGAATCGGTAAGGCTTATTGACTTGCAAGAACCTGCATTTCCAGCACTACGTAACTTCGGTGAGAAGGCAGCTCTGTACTATGAGGATAACGCTCCAGCTCTTCTGACTACTCAATGCGTCTAAGTCGAACGGTAAGTTTGTCTCTGAATATGAAAAGAAAACCTTGATACGATACAGCCGGTCATTCAATGCTTGTGTATACCACTCAGTTTTTGCACCGATGTAATAAGTAATTTTGTTTTTCAGGCTGAAGCACAAAGCTGCCTCTTACGAAGAGATACTTGCCAAGAACTCGCCATAACTGATGTTGTGATTAACAATGCCCAGTTCCTGCTTGCCTCGCAATTTAACCAGACCTCTGGACTTCAGATACCCATTTGGGACAGAAGCTGAACTTCAAACAATCACGCAGCGGCGTACAAATACTGGATGTGGGCAATAATCACTGGGTGGCAGTTACTATTTTGAGCGAAGATGTTGTCGATGTGTACGATTCACTTCCTGCTACGACTCTTTCCTCTGACCTTGTGCGCCAAATTGCAAACATAACAAAAAATGAGGCATCAGGCACGCTGACCATCAGACGCAAGGCTGTGCAGCGTCAGAAACCAAAGTCCTACGACTTTGGGACATTTGCCATTGCGTTCGTAACCTCATTATTACTGAACCAAGATCCTGCCAAAATATCTTTCGAGCGAAAAAAAACTTAGAAATCACATCTACCTATGCATGGCAAATGGGCACTTCACTCCGTTTCCAGCCTACCTCTCCTACGCCGAGAGAGCGGCCGAGTCTACACATACCTCCAATCTTTTCTGCTCGTGCAGAATGCCCTATTTTGATGACCAGTCCAAAGATTCATCCTCCTTTATGGCAATGTGTAAGGAATGTGAGGAGTGGTTTCACAAGGGATGTGTCAAAATTCCAAAAAAAGTATTCGTCCATGAAGATGCAACGTATGTATGATCTGACTGCACCTTGCGCTCCGCAAACAAAAAAATAAAATCGGCGTAAAAAAAACTTAATGAATTATGAGTGATGAATAACTTGGAGCCCAGGGCGCAGGCAGCGAAGCCTGAAAGGCAGGAAAGAGCCGCAATTTGGTAATTGCTCTCTGTAGTGGGCATCCCCTCGACTACCTTCGCAGCGGTGCCTTCCAACAGAGACTTTAAATAAGTAAACTTCGCAGAAGGCGCTATTCCAGCCTTGCTATGGGCAGCGGCATTAAACGTGTCCCAGATTCTTGCCATTTAAAGATATCCCTGCTAAAATGTTTCAACTAGAATTTGGGGAGTTTTTCCGATACATTGTAAACTAATGGCTCTCTCGAAATGCTTTCTGATTCGGGCGAAATTTACCTGGCACTACCCACAGATCTCTCAACAGCCCCCGCCGCAGTACTATAAGAAGTAGACACGCTACTTACATTAGATGTCTCAATCGAACGTCTTGAAGGGTTCAACATTCTCTCTGCCTTATCTCGAACTCACCTAATCCAATCGCTGAACTTCTCCTGAAGAACGAGTTCGTCTCGAATTTGTGCGGCTGACGCCTTAACCAAAATTTGCTCACATACTTCGTGAAACTTGCTCTGCTTATCGATCATAAGGTCCAGCAAAATCTCCAGCTCCTCCTTGTTGCCCAGATTCCCCAGAAGCTCTCCATCCAGCGCAGCAACCGTCTCCGTCAGCGTTTCAATGTAAGTCTCGCGAATATTCTTCAGCCTCTCCATCTTGGTGCAACCACGTCGAACAAAACTCACACAATGCAAAGCGATCCGTCCCGGAGGACCATAAAAGAAAACACAGAAGAGCCCTTTTAACTAAGAAACTCTTACGAAAGTGCCAGCTAGCAATCGCAAAGTGTGATCGAGTAAAATCAGAAATTGTAGGTTTGTCGAGAGGGAGAGATGAACTATACTGAAATGTTTGCTGAGGTATGAGGAATAAGGCGGGCACTGGCTATTATTTATGGAAAGGCAAGGGGGCAAACGGAAATGTTACTTGGGGGGTTTATGGGGGCACTTAACACTAGAAGGGGACGAAACACAGATGCAAGAACTGATACAGAATGTTGAAACTAGAGCGTAACAAACCTGTTCTCATTGCATGAACCGAGGGGGCAGTTTTACAACTCTGCCTTTACGTGTTAACACTGTTTCTAAAATGATTAGTTCTAAACTGACGATTTTCAACAGATAGTGCTGTGGTCCCAACTTGTAGTGTTCCTTTGGAGAACGGCGCGCATAAGCTATCTATTCATCTGGTTTCTTCGTCGTCGTCCTGGTGTTTCAAGCTCCCTGGTGAAGAATCGGCAAATCGAAGAACCAGACTTGAAACCGAGCGTGACCGTGCTGTACCCGATGTACCCACTAAGGCCGGCTCTAGCTCTAGCACAGCGATAGTAGACAAGCGAAGAAAACGAACACAGCTGGAGTGCCAATACGAACCGGAAAATCAAGAGGCTGCGTGCTGAGAACAATCGTCTACCGACCTCCTTGACTCCATGTAAGCGGAAATTGCAACGAAAGTTTGTTATATGCGGTAAATATAAAGCCAAACTCAATGAAAACGCATCCAATTCCCGCTTAACTCAGAAAAAGACAGCTAATTGCTGCTGTTCGGAAACTTGTTCCTAATGGCGTTGCAAGAGACTTCATTACAGCACAGCTGACAAATGTCGGCAAAAGCAAAATGGCTCGCCGGTATTCGTCGCAAGTACGCGTCACAGCAATCTCGCACTTCTTCATCGAGTCCAGAAGCTTACACACGGTAGTCGCGTTTGTTTTGTATGCCAATTCCAAGAACCATTACACGTTGGTTAAGTCTTCTCGGCATCACTGAAGGTTTCCAGGACATAGTGCTCTACCTCCTAGCCATAATAGTCCAAGGAATGAATCACATCGAACGAATCGTAAGTGCGTGTTTGACGAAATCAGCTTGAAACCGCATTTACAATATGACGAAACTGAAGACACAATAATCGGACTTGTGAAAGCTCCTTCGACCAAAATGCGTGAAAGCAAGTGCTTCGCAGGCAAAGTGCAGGCTTTCATGGTGCGCAGCCTGTCCTCTTCTTGGAAGATTCCTGTCGGTTTCTTGTTTGGAACAGGGGACCAAACCGGAGCTCCAGTCAAAACGAGTTTGGAGGATTGTATTCGTAAGCTGCAGAAAGTAGGTCTGGACGTGCAAGTATGCGTTGCAGACCAGGGCGGAGGGTTTTGCGCAGCAGCTTACGTTTTAGGGTGCACAGAAGACAAAACTTACTATCGTGTCGACCAGTGTAAAATTTATGCTGTTTGACGTGCCTCATTTATTGAAAAGTGTACGGAATAATTTAGTTAGGTATGACTTTCGTATTGATGGTAAAACTGTATCATGGAAATTCATTGCGGATTCTGTGGTAGAAGACGCTACGCGTAGACACTACCGAGTTTTCCCGGAAGTGTGAATATGACGTAGCAGTCGATGTCAGCAGGACAAAATGCATGTCAAGTTTGCCTGCAGTGTCAAAAGGGCTACAGTTGCTGGTTGCTACAGTTGATGTGTTGTCGAAGAATGCCCGACCGACGGTCAAGTTTGTTCATTTGATGAATGATATTTTCGACGAATGTAATTCTATTAATTTAATTTCCGTTCAAGACAAAGCATTCCTTCGTCGCCCCTTAAGCAATGCTACCTCTGTCCAGCATGACATACTCAATTTTGCACGCGAAAAATTTGTAGAATTAAAGGTCATTAACAGAGATTCAGGAGAAGACGTTATAAGTACACTGAGATGCCTTCGTGGATGTAGACGGAGTATTGCATGTGTGCAGGGATTCTGGAGTGATCTGTCAGTTCCCGGGTGTAAATTCTTTGTGTACCAGAATACTTGACCAAGTTTGCCTGGAGAATTACTTTGGCGGGCTAAGAAAGGGCGGCTGCCTAAACGATACACCGACCCCCCATTATCCTTTCGGGAAATTATCATACAATCTTTAACGTCACGATTGATAGGCTCCGTCGGTACTGGTACTTGCGAGGCTGATCACACAGACCTAAGTTCAGTTAGCCTCCAGGGAGCTCAGCAACTCCTTTGCAAAACCAGTAAGTTGTTCCGAGACATGCTGGATTCCGCAGGAACAGAGACAAACGGAGAATAATTCATATGTGCCTAATCAAACTTGTTGCGATACAGCTGAAGAAGACGTAGCTTATCACGTCTTAGGTTATGTTCTGAAAGGTCTTTTCTCTAAACATAAGTGCTCGGAATGTTTTCAGTCCCTGTCGGGGAGTCAGTCCTTTGAAAAGAACTACCATTTGTACACATTCCTAAGGGCATTTGAAGGAAGTACAAATGTGCTAAATAACTTGTGTGCACTGTCAGAGGGCATGTTTGTGGCCTTTCAAAACTACGACAAGATATTTGTTGACAACTTTATCATTCATGCTCATTTGCCTGATGTCGCGAAAAAAACCTTGCGTCAAAACTCTTGGAAGTACCGTTACCAAAGGTTTGCGAAAATTTTCCAGTTTCTTCCTTAAGCATGAGGTGCCTGTTCCTTCGAATTCATTGCTCTTGCAAATTTCCGAATAACGAATTACTGCAAATAACCAAATAAAGCAACCAGAAGAGGAAAATGAAAGTTGATTTGTCTTGTACTTTATTCTCATGGTTGGGGTTTTGGCTTTACTGGTTACTTTCTAAAGACAATTTAATCACTTGTCTTGTTAAACTTGTGGACTGTGCATCAGCAATGTGAAGATAATCAAAATATACAAGCAAAAAAAATCTTTTCATTCATTCTCTTACAACATACGCGAAAAATATTTCAAACGCGAATTCAAGAAGCGAACAAAAGCACACTGCTTTATAGCATTACATCCTTGATTGCATTTTTTGATGCATAACTAGAAAGCTAGAAACGACAACTGAGATAATGTAATTCAGTATCAACGCACAAGAAATATCCTACATAACAACTCTACCAATGGACGAAACACAAAAGTATTTCACCTATAGTGAATGCCACACACGTTTTTGGAGATAATGAAACATTTTTATTTTAATGCTCATAAGCATCAGCGCACAGATATGACTCGTAGTATTTGCAATGCTGGAGTAGACAGTCTTGCGCAGTGCACTGGAACTCTCGTCTTTTTCTTTGGAGAAACGTGATATTTAATTGTTTGTTAGTAACTTT
The DNA here is from genome assembly GCA_022114935.1 of Leptestheria dahalacensis. NCBI lineage: Eukaryota > Metazoa > Arthropoda > Branchiopoda > Diplostraca > Leptestheriidae > Leptestheria > Leptestheria dahalacensis. The sequence goes on along the minus strand of JAIQCU010000429.1, from coordinate 37,159 downwards.
CAATGTTTTTGATTCTTTTTTCGAATTGTCGTGCACGGATCAAAGAAATACACTTTAATCACAGAAACATGGAGTCTCTTTGTAAATGCAATGTAGTAATTGTTAAACAAGATGGAAAGAATTGAAATAATGAATAATGCAATGCAGTAAATAAAAAAATCGAAGTTTTACAAAATTAAATATCCTAATGCTAGGGCACGGCACGGGGCAAAACCAGTGATAGATGGATCCAGAGAGACAGATACATGGCAAGAGACCCAGGACAGAAAAAGGTAAACAGTATCTCAGTATTGCTTTTCACCTGGTATAAAACTGATTTATCTGCCATAACTCAAACAGATGGCGAAACTAACGTCATTTACCAGATTAGTCAGACCGTGATCTTCATGTCACTGTGGTATTGCTCGTGTGCAGCACCAACGTGGATCACCATCAAACTCAAACTTGGAAAGTTGCTTTGTTGAAGTTCATTTGAGAATAACTATATATACTGAACGTGCCCTATCCTTTTCTTTGAAGGGTGTATCTTTTCATAGAAGATGTCGTGGTCCGCAGTGCGGCAAGGGGTTAAGCAGAACATTTTGGGCCCAAGTCCCTGTCCCTACGATCACAAGCATTAAAAACCGACATGTACCTTGGAGAATTTTATCCTTATTCGTTCTCCGAAAGTGACCTAACTAGTCAACTGCCTGTCCTGCCTAAAGTCACCTTTAACGATCTGTCGTCCTACTTTACCTGTGGTGTAAATCCGCACACCAGTGATCCATCCGTCAGCCACAAGGCACTGGAAGCAACTAATTTCTACACTGGAGTTTCTGAAGCTGCCTTAGGAGGGATACTGATTCTTAGCCTAGTCCGTCGGTCGCAGTCGTCAACTGACGCTCCCGCTTTGCCATGGGTTTTAATCGAGCGCACTGGCTATATAAAGACATGCGCGTGTCTTTATGCATGCTTTGCAAAAAGCTTCTCGGGATCAGAGTTCGTCGACCCTCTGGCAGGGGTTCCGTTGGGGACGTTGCACAGCTTCTGTGATGAAGAGTTCCTGCTGCACATCAGTAGTTAACCCTTCTGTGAGTTATATGCACAACGATAGCCTACGTCCCTAAATTCACCTCGCGGGCAACGGAGTACGCATGAAGACACTGCCCGAAAGCAATTTGTAGATATATTCGCCAATAGTTACCTGAGCGCGACAGAAAAAACACCAGGAGTGTATGTGAAGGATCACATGGCAGGAACTCCTGGCGCAGTTGTTTGCTGCGACTGTAATGGCTCTGCAGTATTTTGTATTGAAATGCCCGTATCCGCCAAGGAAAAGAGCCTCTACGAACTCCTGGAAGACGTGAATTCTTTTTTCCTGCAAGTTGAAGAGTAGTGTAACCTAGCTTTGGGAAAAGGCACGCTACTATTACCAAGTATAAAAACAAATGATGCTTTTTGGAATGAGTTCTGCCTATTTCGTTGTATGGATGCCCCGCCAGATGCATGTTGAAAAATTTTTGGCCGATCCCGATTGCCAGTCCCTGATTGCAGAGAAGAGTGAGCTGTTTTTTTGTCGGTGCCTCCTACCTGAACTAGTCGGCAGATGGTACATGGTTGAACAGAAAAGGGAAGCTTTCAACATTTCGCTTCAATTTGCCGGGGCTCATGAAGAAGTTGAAATAATCGCCATCCTCAACGAAGACCTTAGTCTAGACATCGAGCTGAAGTGGAGCTCCCGTCTCTTCAAGCCTTCAACACGAACGGCGCTTCACCCGCTACCCAGTCAAACGTGAGCAATCCTTTCAAGAAGAAGCCAGCAGCCAGCTCAAATAAACCACGTTTCACCAGAAGAAGTATCAGGATAACTGGTGCCACTGCAACGGTGTCGATGATGGTACAACAATGGTGTTATGCTATAATCGCAATTGTCCCGTGAGGTGGTTTCACATAAGATGTCTTACTCAGGAACGAATACGAAAAGGAAATGGTACTGTACCTTACTGTACCAACTGCCAATCAAAACAGCGATATTACGGTTCCCGATCATAATGCATTTTTCGTGTCTTTTTTAAAATGAATTATTCAAGAAACTCACGAAAGAAGTAGCGACACGGAGTGAGTAGCTTGAGTCTATTCCAAGACTACCGGTGACGCATTGGCATGCAGAGGTAACCGCTATTTTAACTTTATCTGGCAGCACACACAATGCCTCACTCAACTCCTCCTCTATGCTACTCATACGACTACTACAGTTTGAGGACATATCTTCTATTCTTTCCAAGTAAATAATGAACATGATTTGTTTCTGACAAATCTAGTTTATATTTATATTTTTTTGAATTATTTTTCCTGGAAGGAATGCAGATGATTTCCGTAAGCGCAGATCAATAGTCGGGAAGGCAAGCGAATTGTTGTCGGTTTCCTGATAAGACTACCGCTTTTTTCATGCCAGAGTGCCCTGTAGCGCTGCGGTTTCAATTATTTTTTATTAAAACTTTATATGAAAAGCACTTTACACATCAGTTGCATCAAACCTAAATTATTTTAACATCAAATGGAAGCTAATTTTTCGGTTTATCAGATGCACCTGCGTGCAATTGGTTTTGGATATTCCTTCTGTTAATAAAAAATACGACTTTGACTATAGTAGAAATTAAGCAAACCAACTGCACTCAGGTGGGTTTTGTAGCCCTTTTTTTCTCTACAGATTCCCTTAATTTCGTTCTTATCAGACACAAGTGTGTTAAGCGCTTTTAATTCAAAGTTTAAAAAAATTTGCCATAAGAAATGCTTGGGAAAACTGAAGTATTTTTTGTTGAGCCATTAACCAAAAACACAGACAGAGAAGAACGGCAAATGTACTGGCTTTACACGGTAAAAATCTTAGCAATAACAAAAAAACACGAGTCAAGTTGTAATTTTTCGCGGCAGGCGGTTTTTGGAGTCAAAAAGTGGTTTCTTACGGCGCCAGATGGCTCCAGACATCACGGGGGGGGGGTCGAGTGACATCCCTGGTTTCACTTACATATTGTGAGGTGAAGTTAATATGGCAAAAGGATAACCACGTCCAAAAAGTACGAAGCGGAATACCAAGGCGAGAAATGAAAAAGTTATTTTATGTTCATAACTGGAATGCAGAAATGTGTTTCCTGCTAGTCATCACTTGCCCTAACATGTGTTCTTCTTAACAGCCATGCCAGCTGTTGTGATCTCGCCAACTGCAGACGGCCTGGAAACTACTCCTCTTTCTTGCAGAAGCAATATTCCCCGACCAGTGCAACCATTTAGCAAACTGGAAAAGAGCAAGATGGATGCCGGTAGACAATACATTGCTTGCACGTTTGATTGCGCGCACACCCACTGATATCTGCCACAATTCGTACTTTCAGATCTCTTAAAGCTTTCTATGACCTAAACGACGACGAAACCTTCAAGCACCAGGATACTGAAAATTTTATGTCGACTTCAGTCAGAAACGAGCGTTTTGTAACTGAAGAGAAGTCGAAGGGACAGGTGTCAGCGAAGGCGACCAAATGTTTGGAAGCTACCTCCGCCAGTGTAAACTCCGGTACATTACATTTTCTTTCGTGTGGTAATTTTACCCTGATATACCAAAACTGTGTATGTTGTTCTTAAAACGAGACCCACTTCCTAGTCTTTCGGGCGAAGAATGCTGTTCTGAGGCAGCAATTTTGAACTGCAAACCACATCTCCTGACGAGGAAAAAGCAAGCTTCGTATCAGTGAATCATTCCATCTAATGCTAATGCCCCAAGTTTTAATGTCCAAGTCACATTCGAACGATGACATTAGGCCCATGGCCAGAGTCAGTGTTTTCTTTTCCTTTCAGTTCAAAAGACTTTTCCAGTCAATTTCGTGATTCGTTTGGCTTGACCGCTAGAAGAACCGGTGATCATTACGTTCAGCCACAACCACTTGCATTTTATTGTCTTTCAACCGTAACAAGTTCAGGTTATTTTCAGTATCAAGCAGTATGTAATCCCAATGGCGGAAAATAAGACGTAATACCCACCCCGGGTAACCTCGCTGTTGCTCCCTAGCTACTCACCATGGCGCCTGACGTCGGGCGCAATAAGTGCGCGCTCACTTCTTATGGGTTTTCAAGTGATTACCACGACGCCCGTCCGTCCGTTGAAGCATCAAATATTGATTTGCAAAATACATCCCAATTATTTATTATGCCTGCAAATATTGTCTTCCCCATTTTTTTTATAGATGCAGAAGCACATTTTTCACTCATTTACTTATTCCAATTGAAGGCGTGCAGGTTTGCGCCCATGTGCCCTTCCTTGGAGTTTTAGTTCTTAATGGGTGCTCCAGCTAAAATGCTTTTTCCATTCATATAGCTACACACAAATGTCGCCAGAAAATTATTGTCAAGTCGCGTGTGCGCCTCGAAACTACTTGAAAAGTGGCAACGGTGTACGTCTTTGTTGCTTTCTTATATGATGGCGGCTAATTCGAGGTAAGTCTGCATTTTTTGTATGATTTTGTATATCCATCTGCATTAGATTTGTAGAATACATATCTGGGGATGTAAATTAATGGTTCAGCTAAGTTCCTGAGTTGCAGGTTCAATTTATACTCAGAATAGAAACCCAAAACAACAGCGACGAGAAAAATGCAAGGTTTCGCTTAAGGTTAGTAAAGTACATGAAAACAACTCGAACGCACCAACCCAGGATCAATTATCCTAGAAGTTGGATGCTACACCTACGAGGTTGATGAAGACTTAACAATACTAGCCTCGCCAGATGTGATCATTCATCGGCCTACAGGTGAAGTAATTTGCACTGTTGAAATCGAGTGCCCGCACTCGTATGTCCATCGTACCCTGCCAGAAAGGTACTATGTCCAGGTGATGGCTGGAATCGCTGGAGCTATTGAATCGGGAGAAGAAATTAATCACTGTCTATTTATTTCTTACTCAGAAACTTCAACGCGTATCTTGAAAGTACTGTTCGACTCGGAAGTATGGACTCATGTCTGCTGTTTGTTGCAAGAGGTGAAGGCGATGGATTCGCTCATGCAGTGTCGTTACTTGCCCGAAAGCAAAGAACTCAAAGCGCTTACAAGAAGAACTTGCCAAAGCACGTCGGATTTCTTGGGGGCGTTCCTTCCATGAAATCGATTCAGTCATCTAATTGTAGCCAGCTTAAGGATGAAACATTCCACGGATACGCGAAGAATTTTGGATAGTGGTACCCGCCTCGAGAAACCTTTTATCCAGTATCCTTGACCGACACGATAGAAACTTGCCTGCAGGGATTCACATTTTGTTCCTAATCTACAGCAACATTTGATGAAGCCAGCAACCGAAGTAATAACTTTCGTAGCAACGATGATGGATAAGGCATTCTCGAAAGAAGGATGTGTTAGTGTGCCTGTGGCTTACTCCCTAAAGGGAAACGGTCTGAAACCTTCTGCAGTAAGGGAGATAGTTGACCACATACTGGACTCGGTAGACAAAAGCGGAGCGCATGTACCGTCTGTTTCCTGTGACGGGACAGTTTCACGGTTTGGTGCAGCGCGATGACAACTCGAGACCTTTTAAGTCGTTATACTTTACAAAAAGACGCGTGGAGGCATGTGCAAGGTATAGGTGCTCACAAGGTACTACTAAGCTTGCTTAAGAAGACCGGTGTAACGAACAACCTTTAAGAATTACCGGCGACTCTTTAAAGAACCGTGCAGCTATTTATCGACAGAAGGGTCAAGCAGCGAGGAATTTCATCTCGGTAAAGGTGTACCACAAGGCTCTCCGCTGTAAACACTTTTATTTCTAGTGTACATAAATGAGCGTTGATAGCACTGAAAACAAAAGAATTTCAGTACAAGCCTATGCAGATGATTAGGTTTTCTTTGTATCAGACCGCTCAGGCAAAGTTACAAGCAAACTGCCAAGTCGCGCCGTGACCAAACTGGAAGGGTGGGCTAAAAGAGCGAAATTGAAGTTTCAAAAGAACAAAACAGGGCTTATACACTTTTTCCGCAAAAGACTACCACAAATCGAACTCGTTTATTGGGGGGAGGGGAACATGATTTGCCCAGTCGCTGCAGTTTAGATACCTAGGCATTGCACTGGAATCTAAACTAAATTGGAGACCACATCTGATAAACTTGGGCAGACTTCTTCTAACAGATTTAGACAACCTATACAAAAATATTACAGAAACAGAGGGTTCAGAGCTTGCAGACTTGGAATTTGAACAGAAAATTTTGTAATGCTTCCCCGATTCCCTGCTTCAGCCTCAGCACCAAAACTGGCAGCAAAAGTCTATCGCAAGACGCTTCTGGTCGTCTCGGGAACCAGCACCAGAATCTCCTCAACCGCTTTCAAAGCGGAAACTGGATTTTTATCACTTCATCTTCGTTGAAAACAAATCATTCATCTGTAGATTAAGGTGCGTTAATTCTCTGTCTTTGAATAATTCATTAACCAACTGTTAGCAATTATTAACGAACTGTTATTTTAGCAATTGATTAAGGTTAATAAATAAAAAAATTGAAGATGTCCTTAAATCAACATGCACTAACATTTAACTTAAACTATGACTCTCTTAATCGTGACTGTTGGAGAGGTGTGCCTCCTCTTGGCGTCTTGGATGGTAACGTAGGGCCACCTTTACCTGATAATACGGCCATCCCCCCCCCAATAGACTGAAAGAATGATACCTAGGCTGGTAGGTAGGAGGTAGCCTCTCCCGGGCTAGCAACTCGCTGGACCTGCATGCCCTAAGCTGTTATACGTAACAATAATCCAGAATCAATGGGACTCTCAATTTCGGTGCTCGGGACACCAGGTCCGCGGACGGCTCGGTGGCTGCTGCCCCGGCAGTCACCTCAGGTGTGGCTAATGCACGCGGCCCTTCCGCTCGAATTGGCTTAGGCCAACATAAGAGGCACGCCCGACCATCTGAAGCGGATCGGCAAGTTCCTACTAGTAGTCGTGCTTTATGATCTCTTGAAGAGGAGGGGTCATTAGCCCTCGCAGAAGCCAAGATCTTAAGATTTCGGAGGAGTTATCCCCAAGAGCATTAACACCTTGATCTTGGAAAGCTGGCCTACGACCCGCTCGCTGGATACTGTCAAAGGTGGGAGGAGGTCGGCGGCGCATAAGGAGTTGGTATGGAAACTGCTTACCACTTTTATGGGCACGGGCACGCCACAAAGGAAAATGACGAACCGAGTCCCCCTCCAATGATGTATCGCCAAAAACTCGAAAGAGCGATAAGGCAACAGGCCCCAGTGTCGGTTGTCAAGAGAAGCACAAACAAATTCTGATCTCGGAAGTTCCGGGTCCACAAGTTCATTACCGTCGCCAAGACGGTTGTTTCGGGCAGATCTGGGTGCGACTTGGTCGACGACCTGGAGGCATATATCCATGAAATCTTTCTACCAAGGAGATCCACTCCCGAAAGGGGAGGACTCCCATAACGAGAAGGGGGCGGACCCTGGGCTTGTGGTTAAGGAGAAAGTGGCGGACACCAGCGGGCGGTGTGAACCTGCTGGGTCTGGCAGGCATGAGCTTGTTCCGGACAGACTGAGCGCGGAAGGGGATGTTGCACCCCATAGAAGCTCCTGCGGTTGGGAAAGTGGGTGTGCGTGGCCTGGAAGCGTGACGTTGGAGAGGTTCTAGTGCTGCTCCCGGCAGGTCGGGTGCCACCGTCGGCATCAAAGGGGTCCCACCCCCGGTGTCCACCACGGACCCCATGACCCTCCTAGGAAAGCTCCACTCTCCATGAGCACCCGCAGGAAGCTCCGTGTGCGCGAGTTCTCTATTCTGCAGAGGAAATGCGCCTGGTCTCCCCGGGCCGCGCTGGACCACATATTAATGTCTCCGGGTTCAAGGCACACCATCAGCACCTCAGCCTAAGGTGAGCTCTGGGAAGGTGTCTTCGGCACCCCCAGTCAGTCCGATGGGGAACCCTTGCCTATCTCGGAAGGACAAGGGCATCTCCTGGAGGCGATCACTGAGAACGATGTCCAGAGAACGGTGTCCAGAAATTCAAGGTGAAGGATACGCCCCAACCCCAGACGGAGTCCTGCCTAGGGCTGTTCGAGACATCCCCTTCCCAACCCGTGCTCTTCTTTTCAGTGTACTCCTCTTTATTGAGAGACCAGTACCCTCTCTCGTAAAACCCCGTACGACTTTTATTCCGAATATGACAAGTCCTGAGCATCCGAGTGAGTATCGACCGATCTCCATTGGTCATATGCTAGTTCACCACTTCCACTCAGTCGTGGTGAAGAATCGAAGCACTCAACCTAAACAGTGTCGATGGGGCCGCTACCACTGTTTCCCTCTTCCAAACCCTCCAAAATGGAACGAAGGCGAGGTGCGAGTAACTGAACGCAGCGAGCCTAGACGTGGCCAAGACGTTTGACTCTGTTTCGCAGCTATTCCATCCTGAGCGCGGTGGCGCGCGTGAGTCCACCCCCGGAACTGGCGGAGTACGTGGAAGCCCTCTATGAGGGTTCCTCCAACCTCCTCCAGTACGTGGGTGAGACGTTGCGGGAGGTCTTGTTCTCCCACGGTGTGAGACAGGGCGACCGTTTGACTCCTTTCCTCTTCGACTTGGCGATCGATGGTGTACTTCCAGAAATCCCGTCCCATATCGGCACCCAGTTAGAAAACAGCGGCGTGCTGGTTCTTGGCCTTCCCCAATGACCTGGTGCTTCTCGCAACAAGGGAGGGTCTCAAAAAGAGTCTTTCCTGCGTGGTAGGAGCCCTGCGGAAACCGGGCTCCGAGTCAATGCGGCAAAGTATTCAACTCTTGCGTACGCGGCGAGGGGTAATTCCAAAAAGGTCGTCGTCAATACCACGATGGTGCTCATATCCCAGCCCTAACAAGGCTGGATGGGCTTAAAGTCCTCGGTCTCACCATTAGTGCTAATTTCGGGGAGGTCGTAAGAACGAACCCGAGAATTTTCCAGGCTGCCTCAGAGAGTATTTCAAGAGCAGTTCTTTCTAGCTCCTTCGGACTTACTTAATTCCGGGCCTTCTGTACGGGCTTATATTGGGCCAACGCAAGGCTATCTCCAGGCGCTTGATAAGAACATCCGCTCTTTCTTGCGGCGCTGGCTTTATCTACCACATGACACCCCTGTGGGATTTTTCCACGAGAGAGTCCAGTCAGGTGGACTCGGTATCCCTTCATTGCGTGTATCGGTGCCTGTCTGGCGCGTAGCTCGCCTGCGAGCCTTCTCTAGTAACCAAGACTCCGTGGTTAAAGTGATGTCCTGGACTGAGGCGTTCAAGGACCTGCTCAGAAGGGCTACGGCGATGTGTATTAAGATCAATGATGATGTACCGGTCGTACGAGGAACCGACGTGTTGGCCTATTGGGAAAATCGGCCATACCACACCAGAGATGGCCATGGCACCAGGCGAATAGGGTTCCCACTGTTAAGTGGGTAACTTCTGGTTCAGGGCTGCCCGGGAAAACCTCTGTTAAGACTGTTTCCTTAAGGCAGGCGTCCGTCCCTTGCTCTCCGAGGGAGGGCGGTCCGGTCCCACGGATTGTCGTGCGGGCTGTCTCTGTCCCGAAACGGTGAGTCATATTGTGCTCTCGTGCGGAAGAACCCACGACCTGGTCATAAGGCGCCATGACGCGGTAGTTCGCATAGTAGATAGTCATCTAAAAAGAATGGCGTGGCGGAGTATTGCACTCGGGCCAAGACTGATACTTCGTAACGGCAGGGTTCTCGTCCCCGATCTAATAGCCCTCCACCGCCGGCTAAACTGGGCGTTAGTCTTCGATGTGCAGGTCATGTCTGACACAAGGGACCTTGACGCCTACCATTGGCTAAAGGCCCCAAAGTATCAGGGCCACCCTCTCAGGTGCGGTGGCTCAAAACTGGGGTGTGTCTCCCCAGCATGTAGCCGTCCACGCAAGTGTGCGGATCTACTCCGGGTTTATGAGGCGGCGATTCCGGACTAGTGCAGCCCTGAGGAGGCCATGAGCGGTTAACAGCTCGCGGTCAACCCTTCCAAGCCCAGCTTGTCTTGCTGACGTTACTTACTTTGAGGGCGTACAAGGTGATACGATGCACTGTGTTGTCCTCGGAGGTGTTGGCCAACTTGTAAATAAGCTGTTGTTTCATTCGGCTTATCACCAGGAGAGATACTACATCGGTACTCCTAACACAGTCGAAATCTTGGATGATGCGCCGTCGCAAGACCTTTAGACACTAAAGGACTTTATCCGTGTGCCGCAGTCTTTCTTTCCACGACCGATGTGACTGGAAAGCGGTGGAATTCAAATATTTTCTTTTTTACTACTTCCTGTTTTAGAAGGTATCTTCCTACACCGTACTTCAAGCACTTAGCGTTGCTCTCAGAAGCCACTTTCGCTTTATCAAGATCCCTATCTCAGTCCTACCTGCTTGATACCTCCATTGACATCGAGTGTTTTGAACAAGAATTTAAAAAGATTACAGGGGATGAAAATATGAGTTTCAACGTGCACCAGTTGCTTCACCTGGCAAAATGCGAGAGCTGCTGGGGTCGTGTCTACGTGAAAAAGAGAATGGCTTCGTTTTAATAAAGTTCAGCGGGTCGCGGTTCGTTAAATGAAATAACTACCAAAAATGGTACAGAGCTACGCTGTAGAGTTGGATGCAATGGACAACAAACTGCAAAGTGTTAGGGTTTTAAATTTTGTACGAGTAGTGTTTGTTTGAGCTCGGAAATTAATATGCAAACCCCTTGGTTGTCTTTCCCTTGTATATAAACCCCCCTTTCGAATACAGTTTTGGGTTCAGTCTTACACTTGGTTTTGAGTCACTAAGACTTCCCCCGTCTAGCCCTCGGCTCAGAACCTAATAAAAAGTAAAGGATTACGTTGCCGTTAAGCAAGAGTATTGTTAGGACTTGAGTGATAACGTTCTCGCCCGAAAATCTTCTGCGCCCATGAGGTTGTCAACCAGAAATACAAAGCTCGCGCGACAAGACTTTTGCCTGTTTCCTGGTTTCCTTGCTGTCTGCCAGACACTGACAAGACAGGAATACCTGTCCCAAGCGGTACCGGGATATTTGCAAAATCGAGGCTTCGGCCTTGCCCTACTTGTCTTAGTTCCTGAATTGGCCGTCCATCAGAATGTGAAGGCCAGGACAATGAGGGTAACAAGAAGCTGTCGCAAATTTTCGTTCGGGAAAGTGAGTATATAGCACTTATACAGGCTCTGCCGTCTTTAGCCGTGTCTAAAGAAAATACAGACAGGTCAACTCAGTCAAGAGAGGGATGTGAAAATAGAAAATGAACAATAGAAAATGAACAATCCAGCTTTAGTCAGTTAACTTACAACCGTTATCATTTTAAGGCCTGGAATTGAACAGCACTGACAAGAATTGTATCAGAAAACGGGACACACAGCATCCAAGTTGACATATGGCTTACATCTTGTTAACAACTGTAATGCCCTCTCTTGCCAGATTGCCGTAAAAGTCTGACCATTTATTTCTTAAGACATCAGTTGATTTGCTACGTCAGTTTCCATATATTGCTTTAGTTTTTCAAAACTAATTACTTGTTGTAATGCATTCTCCATCATCTTAATTTCGATCTGGCAACGTTGCACTAGGCTGATCCAGTTTTTAACGGATTCGATCCAAAGAACAACCGTTTTTCCAGCAAGCAACACACTTCAGCTCGGCAACAAAAATAGGTATTCTAACAGGTCTAACAACATTGTAAATTCCAGTCTAAGTCCAAATGGGTAACGTGTACCAACCCGTTATTCAATTTTACACATCAATAAACAAACTTGGATTTGTTCAAGATGCTTATCCACCCTGACGTTAATCGTTGAGCGCGGATCTAGTTTGGCTAATATTTAGATATTTCCGTAGAAACATGGCAAGCTCTGCTGGAAACAGCAATAGGGACAAGAAGTTACGTCGCTTCTCGCTACCTAGGCAGTTTCACCAGCAGAAAGTTACGAGAGGAGGTGCTGCGGAGCACAAGCCACGCACGGGGCAATTCGGCGAAGGGAAACCCTCCTTGACAAGAACAAACGCCATGTGACGAAAGGGCGATGCCTTTTTCAGAGTGCAATAGACCTGCTTCTGAAACAATTTTTGTTTACCTGTTCACTTAGCCAGGATTAGCCAGGACTGGGTGGGAGGGGTGCCTAGCCAGCGTCAACAAGGACAGGATGGGTGGTGCTTACCCAGGATCAGCCAGGATCGGGTGGGTGGGGTGCCTGGCCAGAGTGGGTGCTGGGTTGTGTCGCTGTTTGTATATCTGTGTTTAGATTTTTCAGATGCATTATGGAGGCCTGGTAAACCAGTTTTTGTCTAAACTGCACCATTTTAGCGAGGGGATCGGTGACCTGGGTTACCGAGAAATCGCACGACCCATCATGGAAGTCAGCGAGACCTGGGCAGTTCTGTATCGGGCGGGGCTCCACGTCGGTGGGCGTTATGGCTATGCGATGCGGATTGCGCCCTTTCCGGATCTGGAGGGGCTGCTAGTTCCTCGAGTTGCTGGGCTAGGTGAGCCTATTCTGGGTGTATATGCAGTTTCTTTGTTAGGGGACTGGGATGAGGTTGGTGATCTGCTCTTCCATGGATTTCGCGGTATCACACTGGGATTGTCCCAGATTTATTATCCCATCCTAGTCGGGCAGACAGATGGTATTCGTGTTCCCTGGGGGGAGCTGCGCCAGGCGGGACTTCGCTTGTCTGGACCAGCTGGCGGAAGAATGCCTTTGGAATGCTGGCCGACGTTCCTGGAGTTCCGTACCCTGGACGGGTCGCTCCCGACTTGGCCGAGCCCATCGTCGGTGCGTTGTTCCGGGATGGGGCGGCCTTACAAGGGTGTTTCCCACTAGTGCAGGACGGCCCGAAAGGGCCGCTCCGGGTGATCAGGTCGTGCCCGAGGATGATATCGACGAGATGGCCGATTGGGATCAGGAGTATGATGATGGTGTGAACGATCTTGGGGTTAATATGACCACCGTTTGATAATTTATGTTGAAATGTATATCTAAATACTGTCTTGTAATTTTACACAGATCGAAGATATTCAAAGTGCCCAGGACTCCTAACTGCTGTTATTACAGTCATCGAGGAAAGGCCAGAAAACCCCACAATACTGGAAGAAAAGTTTCGGAATGGGACTGCACACGCGTTGACCACGAGAGTGTCGCAGGTTGTGGGAGACGTAATGGAAGGCGTTTTCACTTAAAAATATCTGTGTTGGCACTGCTGCGGAGGTCTCGGAGACGGGAAACGAAGGCCGATGCGGAATGAGAATATCCAGCTCAGACGAAGTCTGATTAATAAAGCTCTTAACATTGAAAAACAGTTAAGTGTTCTCTTCTGTCCTCTTTACAGGTTTTGCCGAGAAAAAGTTTAAGCCGAAGCCAACGGAAAGCCAGATCAATTTGGCAATTTACTACAAAATACAATAACTGTAAAAATGCGAGGTCAAGTTTGTACACTGTTAAAAAAAACGCGTTCTATTATGGGACGACAGAAGTTCGTAAGGAACAGAACACCGTCCTAGACTGAACCTGTTCCTTTCCTTTAAATGTGCCGTCCTAGTTTAAAACGGTTCGATAATCAAAATGCGTCCCACAAGCCTTGTGCTTTGTCTGCATCAACTTAATTTAGGACGCTTTTACAGGCCAGACCAGCGAGGGCAGTGACGAGCGTACAATTTTTAAAAGTGGATCTGGCAACGCGCACGAATGCTGTTGACGTTTATCATTCGATTTAGTTAACGGTTTCTGCTGAACTTGTTTGTTTCTCTGAACAAGTAAGTGCTGAAATTCTATTCAATTCGCAAATTAGTATGAATGAAATACAGCCATAGATAAAGTTAGCAAACTGTGTATTCATACGTATTTCATCGAAATTCGAAATGCATCAGGTTCAAAATTTTCAACATTCAATTTAATATAGATTTTTCCATAAGTCCTCCCATCCGTGCCCTCGTCAAGGTGTACTGGGGATCAGAAGTGCTGCAGACGTTTCGCGAAGCTGCCAAATACAAATTACCTAGTTATAACCCTAGCAGGGCGTCAAGCTACACAAGACTCTCTCGAAGTGACGAAGCAAGATAATATTAAGTTATCGATAGTAGCGATAAATGTTATTTGTCGTCAGAGGAACGCAGAGGGCGCCATTGACACTACGGCGAAGCAGACGACAACTTTGAGCAATTCGCTTCTAGCATATCGCGTTACCTTTAACGTCCCAGAATTCTCGAGCGCAGTATTAATCCTCGAAACCTCACAAACTATAATCTCGTGAAGCACCTCGGCGTCGTATTTTTTCCTTTTTCCCCCTCTTCCGCCGTTGGTGAGCCCGACACGCGTCCAGGTCGGAACGCAGCATGCGTGGCTCTTCTCCTCAGCCACGTGCGCTTGCAGCGCAGGAAAAAAAATGCATGTTAGTCGCTTTCCTACGAAGCGCAAACCGCTCGAACGCGGCGTCGGGCCCTTATCAGTCGCTAATTGTTGGTAAATCTTGCAGTCAGCAACATACCCCGTGGTCGCGCCTTGGACAACCAACGCGGCCGAAGCCGGCCAAGATGCTCGGCACACTCAACCAACCCTACATGGGGTCTGGACGACTCGTTTGACGAGGCGCTCGCCTTAACAGCAGTGTGCACCCAGCAGCCGCAGCCGCTAGAGCCGCAGGCCTCGCAGCTGCCACAGCCGCAAACAACGTACCCGCTCACCACTCAGCTGCAATTGATGCAACCGCAAGCCATTCAATCGCAACTGCCGCCTTCGCAATCGCAACCCCCCTTCCAGTTCTACAACTTCTCACAGATGCTATCGACAATGTCAGCGCAGCTGCAGCCGCAACCCAGGGACCCATCACAAGCCAACCCATACATGTACGACATGCCATTCTCAAACGCCTGGCCGCTGGCATCGCACCCGCCACAAAACCTGCTACCGGCCCCTCTCCCCAGTATCCCTTCGCTCAAGAAGTACGATCGACTGGTACAGCCAACTTCATGTACGTACACTCTCTTATTGCTGGTTGAAGACAAAGCCTATTTTTATTTTATTTTCTGTTGAAGACCACGCCTCGAAGCTGCTATTGCAGGTGTTAATGTATCATTTATATTTTATTGTCGCCCTGTTTCCACCTTTACCTAAATTCCGAGAATTCTGTTTAGCAAAACCAATTCGGCCCTTCCTAAGTTATTTTGATTTCCGAGTTTTCGTGTGTTAATTCACCTGTAGAGTTTTGTCAAGTGCCTTTTCAGTTTTGTGGCCCCGTCAGTCGTTGTACAGTCGAAGAAAAAAAAGGTTGTCTGTTGTCAGCTGAATCGAAATAAATCACAAAGAAGAAAAGAATTGTTGATAAGATTTTCATTTCTTACAGCAGGTCTTGCCAAGAAAGCTACACATCTAAAAACACGAGGTGCCGGAACTTAACGTCTTACAGTGTATCGAGGTATGAACTGTTTAACGAAAAAAGTTCCCAAGTCTTCTTCATTTCATTCTTTAGTAATAATGAATTCTTCTGCACAGAGTTCTGAAGAACTGGAAAGGGCGGCGGCGTATATTCCGGGCAGGAACAAGCACGGCCGAAACTCCCAATGGGCGGGTGTGGCGGGAATTAAATTTAATTAAACAATGGCTTGTCAAGATCCCCGGCGATCCGTACGGATGTAAATGCACGATCTGCAACGCCGTTTTTTCGAACTACGGCAAGTCCGAATTGCAGAAACAAGGGAAGGGAAAAAAGCACCTCAACCTTATGGCGGAGCGGGAAAAGGTTGGACGGCAGCAACATTCGCTGACTACCATGCTGACGGTGGACATGGAAGTGAAGCGAGTAGAAGCCCAGCTGTGCTCATTCATAGCAGAGTACAATCTAGCAATTTCCATCGTAGAACCGCTACTGGCGCTGTCCCAGTCCTTTCCTCCAAACCACGTCATGGAAAAGGTTCGACTGGGAAAACAAAAAGCCACAAACGTAATACGGCAGTGGCTGGCTCCGTACCATCAAGAGCGATTCCTTTCTAAAGTATCCGCTACAACCTTCTCGGTTTACATAGACGAGACAACAGACGTTTCTGGCGTCAAACAGCTAGCCATCATTCTCAGCTATTGTAATCCTGGGACTCTTTGACTTGGAGACCGGTTTGCTTGACTTGGTACCATGTCCAGCAACTGCTCAAGGACTACATACGGCCATGGAGGACTCTCTGAAGCAGCACCAAATAGATCTGAGTAAGTGGTCCGGGTTCTGTGCGGACACTACAAATTTTATGTTCGGCATCAGAAAATCGGTTAGCGCACTGATTAAAGCGAACTATCCTTCTGTTGTCCTCATCCGGTGTGCTTGCCATATGCTGCATTTGGCTTCATCTTACGCCTGTGAAAAGCTTTCGCAATCACTCGAAGACACTTGCAGAACAATCTATAATCACTTCGGCAAAAGCTACAAGAACGTCGCGGCGTTCGCCGAGTACCAGGAATTTGCTGGAGTGGAGCCGCACAAAATTCTCAAGCCCGGCCAAACCAGATGGTTCTTCCTACAAAACTGTGTACGAAGGATTTTGCAGCAATGGCCGGCACTTCGTCTCTACTGGACCAACGTTGCACTTGTTGAAGACAGAACTTACGCCAATCAGCTAGTTCTAAATACCCTCAACAATCCCCTGATGAGGGTGTTTGATGGAGTTTGTGGATTATGCTCTTGGCCTTTTCAACGACTGCAACACTCGCTTCCAGTCTGACTTGCCACTTTTCCCTGTCTTGAAAAAAGTAGGCAAGCTTATCCAAATTTTGGCGCAAAACTTCATGAAGAGATCTTACGTTCCGAATCCCAATCCTGTAACAAAACTGCCGAGAATGTGTCCATTCGTCATAAATCCCAGCTTCTCCGAACAATACGTTGACCTCGACCAAGTTTACATCGGACTTAACGCGTCGACAAGTTTACAGGTAACCACCACTTATTTGGTTCTGCTGAGGTTTGATTAGCAAGTAACTTCGTTTGTTTTCACTAGGAATGCGAAATTAACGCAGATGCCGCGGAGGTGACGAAAATTTACCTTACTGCAAGGAACTTCTACATCGAGGCCATTCAGCAAATAAAGACGAGGTTTCAACTCGAAGCAGATATCTACTGTGACACTGAATTCCTGAATCCCGCCAATGCCCGCGATTTGTGTCCATCCTCCCTTGTGACAATCGCGAAGAAATATGTGAAATTCTCTTGGGAGATAGATTTGGCCCAGTTGGATGCTGAGTGGAGGAACAAAGTTTGTGTTTCATAACGGGCGACGACTACGTTACCTACTGGCGCCAAATCTTTAGTACCAAAGGTGCGGATAGTGGTCCTAAATTTAGAAACCTTTCCAAGTTGGTTGCATTTTTTTTTTCGTTGCCCTTTTCCAATGCGAAAGTGCAGAGAATTCTTAGCGAGATGGCGATTGTAAAATCTCAAAGAAGAAACTGCCACTCAAACGAAAGCCTTAAGGCTTTGCTGCAGATCATGGGAGGTTTTGGCAAGAGACGGGGTAACTGCCCACGTATTAAAAAGCTTAGATCCCAATCTCTTGAGGCGCTTAAGAAAGGTGAAATCATCTGCCACAACTGAAGCTTCAAATACAGTTTGAATCTACGTTTTCTTTTGTTTTATTTTTTTGGGTTGTGTAACATATCGTTCGGGACCTTCGGTCCCGACTACACTAGAGCAGAAGACACTAATATCAGTATCTTCATTAGCATTCAATGTGTTAGAAAGTCGTGCCACCGCTGGTTCCAACGGAGAAATTTTTAAATATTGCATCGATCCTTTCATAAATTTGAATATTACTCAAATAATTTAACACAATTACGATGAACTATATTATTCATTACTGTTATTTTACTCTGGGAAATGAAAAATAATAAGGAAAAAAAGGACAAAAAACTGGGAAAAAGGAGAAAACAGAGCCTCCTGACGGGGAAAGTTGAAACTTGGAAGTGGAAGCACTGTTGCTTAACTATCCTGCAGGGCCTTGTGGCAAGACGGACAAGCGGTGTGCACGGAACTGGCTTTGAAAATCACCAAAGAAATAATTTGAAGTCCTAATTTTTTTTGACCGAGAGTTCCAAATACACTTTTGTGTGTAGAATACGAATTTATATAGTGAAAAGCAGAACTTTCTTAACTGTGGTAGAAAACGGGCCTGAAACGTTGGCCTACTTTTGTTCGTCGAAACTTTGAGCAATTTATGCTTTACACTTACATAACTTAAAGAACAACTCGAAGGTTCCAAAAAAACTAGGTAAAATCTAGTTTCAGGAAAACTAAAGGCTAATTCTTGTACCTGAAGTGGTAAACCTGTAAATTGGCGACAACTGCTGACAAATTCCACGAGGGAATCCCTGGAGGGGATCACTTTTTCGACAATATTTCAGCTTAAAGACGTTGGAACTCCAAACACCTGCAAGTTCCGGGTTAACGAATGAATGACACATATTTGGTGACAAAACAGGCACGAAACAAGGCTTAGTTAGCGTGAAAAATGTAATTTGTAATCATGACTTGCCGTCACCAAATGGGAAGGCAAATTTAAGCCTTCCACCAGGTGCGGTTTATGATCGAAACAATTGAGCAAAGCAGTCGCCACTGTTTTGTTTGTGTATGGGGGCGGGGTTAATTTATATATTAACATATCTTTCGACGTGTCCTCAAAGTCGATAACCCGGTTTCCGGTGATCTTGCGAGGACCTTGTGCCACTGTGAGGCAGGGGTGCCCAGAACGGGGGGGTACCGGGACGCAGCCCTCGTCACCGGCGACTTTGGGGGGGATTTGCTTTTTTGCTAAGCATTGTGCAAACATTCATAATTAGCGTTTGTAGTGAAAAAAGTAAAGGGAGTGCAACACATTTTGAGGTTAAAAATACGAAAAAATAAGATGAATTTACATTCTTTGTATTTCTATATTTATATTGTATTAGTTGGCGTTGGCGTCAGGGGGGGAATCGGGCAAAACCTTTGGGGTGCGAAAAGGAGCGCTATCATTCTTCGCATTTATGTTTGCTTAAGCAGAGTATACTTGACCTGCACATACCGTGCTCCTTGTCTTCGCTTCACCGCTTCAGTGCTTGCTCTTAACAGACTATATACTTCCTTTCCATCGTCTCTGATCAGTTACAATATGCACCCTTCGGAAGCTGCATAAGAAATGCCTCGAGGCCGCTTAGGAAAGTATAATTTTTTGGAACCTCTCTGTTTTAAAATTATACGATCAGACAACTGGGGTGAACACGTAAAAAAATTCCACAAATACAAACATTTGAATGACTTAGAAGTGAAGAAGGTTGTGATCGCAGCGAGAAATTCTTATGGGAACTGGAATTCCCTGAATTCCGCAAAAATGAGAGCAGTGCCGGAGACTCTTCAGGTAAGCATTAGTAATACAAAAGAAAAACGTTTATGAAATAAAATATTTTCTTCGTAAAGAGTGGTAACGGTACTGATCGAACAAGATTATGAACTCACCAGCGGACGAGGCGTCATAATTTCTGTTTTGGTGAACAAGCAGAAAAATAACATGTTTTGACGACATGCCCAAGGGGTTCGCAAGTCCGGAAATCTTTGAACACTTCAGCCAAAAATCCCTTAGAAGTCTGAAACAAACCTTCAAAAATCTCTGAAAATCCCAAAAATTTCCAAAATGTCCCAAACAGTCTTGGGAAAAAAATCCTGAAAATCCCCAAAATCTCAAAAAAGTCTTAAAAATCTTTTAAAAATCTTGAAGATCCCTGAATTCACTTTACGAATCGTTAATTATCTTAAGAATATAATTAAAATCTATACAAATTTTATAGCTCGAATACATTTCCTTGCACTTGCGAACCGTCATGGCCTTTTGCAAGCCGCCAAAAGATTGTTTTTCTTAAGCGCTGCAAGGCATAGATCAGCATCATCAGTCCGCTCTTAATTATGCATGTCCGATTTATTTCTTATGAATAGTAGGTTGGCAACAATATGTTTTAGGACCTTCCACGGCCCCTCCTGCTGAATGTGAAACTACTTTATACCAACCAACCAGATTACTAGATGAACATCACACGAATGACCACCATGACGCTGAGGTAGCGACCAATGAATGTGACGCCACAGGTATTGCACATAGGTGTTTGCAGAACTTATGCTATTCAGTCAGGCAGCATTTATTTTTTATGTAAAACGATTTCGAATGTTTCACAGGCCCAAGTACTCCTCGTACTGACACCGAGAAAACCCTGCGCGGAAGAAATACCATAGGGAGTCAAAACAGTAGCAGTAGGAATGAAGACGCTCAGGCAGAAATAGACGAAACGCCTTTTACGACTTCATCTTCCCAAGGTTCGTGTACCACTGCAGATGTAAATGCTGGAGTTACTATCGGGTTCGACTGTAATCGGTTTCTGTTTCTATAATAGGCGATCTTGATGGAAACTTAGGCCTAGATTGCGCTATCGATACTGACTGCATATATCCCGTCTCTTCCGATATCGTAGAACCAACTATTGCGAGCTCTAGCTTGTTCAGCAACTTGTCGAAGTACGCGGGGAAAAAATTATCCAACTCGGAAATTGAAGGGATCCTAAACACCACCTATCATCCAGACGCGAGATAAAATTTCCCTGTGACCAATAGTTGTCGCTTCTATTACTCGTGGTTGTGAAAAACGTTGCCCGATGGGACCTCAGTCACTAGGAGCTGGTTGGCATACAACATTCCAACCGATGCTATGTATTGCACTTACTGTCTAATCTTCGGAAATCCTTCCCTGTGTTCAGTGCCCTTTTCAAAGACCGGATATAGAATGTGGTGCAATGGATTGCGAGACGTCGAAAAGCACGAACTGTCGAAAGAACACAGGGAAAGTGAGATGGGTCGCTTGTCCTGGCTACATGCTCAAAGGATCGATAGGGCAGGAGTAAAAGTACTTAACTTCCTAGTCAAGCACAATAGCGCTGTAGTTGACACAATTATCAACTGTTGCCGTTATCTCGCCTCGGAGAGCTGCGGATTTCGTTCCTCTGATGTTCGCCAGGGAAAGCTTTTTAATGCCTGTCACCTTGTAGCAAAAGCACAACCCGGATGCACAACAATATTGGCAGAAAATATTAAAATTTCGTGCGTCGAAAAATGGAATATCGAAAGGATGTTAAAACTTTTCGTCCTGTCGAAAGACTCGTTGACGTAGCGACGGTTGGGGAAACGACAGGAAGCAGCTTGGCAGACCTCATTCATGGAATGCTGGACAAATGTGACATTAGCTCCGAGTGGGTTACTGGGCAAAGTTACGACGGGGCTGGGAACATGCGTGGTGCTGTTAAAGGTCTTCAAACCCGCATATTAGAGAAGTGCGATAAGGCCTTCTACGTCTGGTGCTCCGCTCACCGATGTGCCCTCATGATTGAACATGCAGTAAGGATGACCCCTCGACTGAAGGCTTTTTTCGACATCCTAGAAAAGATGTACGTGTTCATGTCTGGATATCGCCGTCACAAGATCTTCGTATCTTCGTTGTCCTCCGACAACTCAAGGCTGCGCCTCAAAAGTGTCCAGACCACTCGGTGGACCAGTCGTGCTGCAGCGGTGGACACATTCGTAGCTTGCTACAGTTCCGTTCGTTACGCCCTTAGCGCCATCTCAGAAGATACAGAGATAGACGGAAGGAAAACGACGAAAGAGCTTCTTGCTCGAATTGAGAAGCTGGATTTTGTGTCAAATCTTACAATTTCCAAGAAGATTTTTGATCTGATGGCTCCAGTTACAGCAGCCCTCCAAGGTGTGGCAATGGACTTCGGTGTCTTGGAAACCATCATCTCCTATGTTAGAGAGAAACTTGTCACTCTGAGGAAAGACGAAACATGGGAAACCACGCAGAAAGATTTTTTGAGGTTCTGCGACAAAGAAGGTATCTCCTCCTCTGCAGATAAACAGCGGGTACGTTTCGTGAAGAAATTCTTCGATGAAAATCGAACCGATGAGCCTCTGGAAGATTTCTGGGGGAAGATTCGTACAGAGGCTTACTTCAGGTGTTTAGATGCGTTATCTTCTCAGTTCAACGAAAGATTTCCGGTTGAAAACGCATCCATTTTCGCTCAGATGCGCTTCTTCACGTCAGCTGGTTTAACAAACCAAA
The DNA here is from genome assembly GCA_022114935.1 of Leptestheria dahalacensis. NCBI lineage: Eukaryota > Metazoa > Arthropoda > Branchiopoda > Diplostraca > Leptestheriidae > Leptestheria > Leptestheria dahalacensis. Next base: position 15,042 of record JAIQCU010000429.1, on the reverse strand, counting down.
ACACCGTTTTCTTCACCGATGTCGAAGACCTTTGTAAATTTTACCAAATCGACCCAATCCCGGTTGCAACCGAACTACAAAACTTTGCTGAGGTGTATCGCTTGCAGGGGAAGTTTGTCTACGTTGAAGATCTGAGGACGCCTCGTCGACGAAAGAAGAAAAGAGGCCTCGAAGCTGAGCAACACTGGAATCCAGAGGAGGACAACGATGAGCAAAACGTTTCCGATGAAGAGAGAGGAGACGAGGAAGACGTATATCTGTCAAACGAAGCCGATGCACTAGGCGAAACCGAAGATAGCGACTTCGAACGATGGCTTGAACTTGGTTTTCTGAAACCCTACAGACTTGTAAAGGAGCTTTCTGGCTACCCAAATTTGCTAGTGTTGTACACGATTTTAGTCAGCCTCGCTGTTACAAGCTGCTCAGCAGAACGTTCGTTAAGCTAGCTTAAGATAATTAAAAACCGTCTACGAAGCATGATGAAAGATGAACGGATGAGCCCCATGCTGGTCCTGTCTTGCGAAAACGATGTGCTGGAAGATATACCAAATGAAGTCATCTTGAAACGTATTTCTGAATGTTCTTCAGAGACAATAAAACATTTAATTTGAATAATTTATGAGAAGTTGTTGGTTTTTTATTCCTTTCTGTGATAAATCCTGTGCATGCTTCAGACAGAAGCATACCGAACACCACAGTTATTGGGCTATACCTATAGTTACGGAAGCTAACGTCTCTAAGGTATATGATCAGTTACTGTAACATCTGTAGCTTCGAAGTAGGGGGGGACTTTTCAAGTGAACTTGGGGGGGACTGCGTCACAAGGCTTGGGGGGGATGGGCACCCCAGCTGTGAGGAGTTCTCTGCGCTCTGTAAGGTTTGTCGTGCATTTTACATGTCAGAACCTTTCGAAACAACGTATATTAGTGAGCCTTTCTTATTCGCCTGTTCTTATATTGGTTCTTGGTAACTCTGTGGGAAATGGTTGCAGTTTATAGTCCTTTGAAAGTATTTAGTTGTGAGTAGTATGTCGTTAATTTGTCGATTATATATATACATTTTAAACTTAGCCAGGGATATCCTAAAGCGTAGTCTTAATATTGCCATCTACTGGAAATTCCTGAAGTAAATTCAACTATAAAAAAAGCGGTTTCAATTATTTCTTGTTTGTATGAAAAAAAGTCTTATTATATGACCATTGTACTGGTTTTTGTTGTCGGGGAAAATTGTTTATTGACATATTTTTCTAAGTATCCTTGGGGTCGCTATCCCGTTCGTCGGCGATTTCGCGAGGACCTTGCCGGGTTTCTTATTGGACCATCGTGTTCATCAGGTATTATATAGGTTTTGTATTGCCTCTGTCGTATACTGAGTCTTTCTTCTTAGGTTCGGTATTAACTTAGCCGGGTATATCCTGAAGCGTAGTCTTCATAATGTCATCTAGTGGAAATTCCTGAAGTAAATTTAACTATACAGAAAGCGATTCAAATTGTTTCTTGTTTGTATGAAAAAAAAAGCCTTTTTCTATGTCCATTGTACTGGTTTTTGTTATCGTTAAATTTGTACATTGACATATTTTTCTTCTAGGTATCCTTTGGGTCGCTATCCCGTTCATTGGCGATTTCGCGAGGACCTTGCCGGGTTTCTTATTGGGCCCACTGTGTTCGTCAGGTATTATATAGGTTTTGTATTGCCTCAGTCGTATATTGAGTCTTTCTACTTAGATTCGTTCTATTTAGTGTTCCTTATAGTCACGTATCAATTTTTTTAATTTCACTTAATTATTTTTTTTCTTTGATGTTTTCTTGTGACAGTCCTAGGTCTTGATCTCAGTGGACAGTTTGATTGTTTGGTCCCGGTCTTGCTGTGTGCTACCGGTGGAGAGTTTTGTTGTTGTGTTGTGAAGACCTGGGGTTTCCCTGCTTACAGTGAGTTTGCTGGTTTTTTGTGTGTTTGGCCCCTTTTGTACGGGTGAGACATACCTTTAAAAGACATGAAATCTTTTGAGGAAAGAGGATTTCAGGTTGTGTATATGCCCGGTGATGGACATTGCCAGTTTCGCGCATTCTTGAATGGACTGAACTATTTGAATGATCTTGGGTTGATTGGACAAGTTGATGCCGCAGAGTATTCGCGTTTGAGAGTTCATGATTTGCGTGAGAATGTCTGCATATACGTGAGAAATTTGGTGGAATCTGATTATACTGCTGAGGAAGGTCTCTTTGGAGTGGCACTAGACAGCACGAATGAAGAACTTAGTAAACTGGCAGAGAGAGGGTATAGTTCCAGATTGGTGGATCTCTATCTGAGCGTTATGCGTTCAAACGAATACGGAGATAAGTCTTATGTTAGGAGTTTTGGCAGATCTGTTCAACGTTCGTGTTTGTGTCATACAAGAAGATACGATGTACACGCCGGAATACGGAGCGGATGATCTTCCCACTATGTACATGGCTTACGTGGGGCAGAATCGTTACAGTTTCTTGGTTCCAAGACTAAGAATCGTGAGCAGTAGCTTGGGTTACCCAAAAACACTGCCCAAATTAGCGGAGCAAACTCAGACAGCAGTTGATGTACGTGAGCGTGAAACGCGCAATGAAACCAGACCGTGTGTTGGTGACGAGCGCGAAACTGGTGTTGCCGACGTATCAGAAATGCAATCTAAAGCAGCGAAAAACAGAAAGGAGAGTGGAAAGAATGCGGAACGCTTGGGTACTAAGCGCCGTTGGGTTTCAGTTCCTGAAAGAGATTTGCGTTTGTTGGACGGAGAAAACTGGCTGAACGACGTGGTGCTAAATTCGTATTTTCATTTGATTGAAATTCGTTCCGAATCCGTTGTGTATTCGTCTGTTCATTCTGTGGACCCTCTGTTCTACGCGAGAATCGGTGTCGGAAGCGTGCCCGGACGATAAGTCATGTGTTAGTTTCCGGGTCAACGATGCCGCTGTTTTAACCAATCGTACCGAAACCCCCGAGCTAGATGACATCGGATATGTTATCAGTTGTTTCAGTTCTATGGTTTCAGTATCTTCTTCTGAAAACCGACAGTGTTTCGAAAATCACACAACGTAAGGATAGTGTGCGCGAATCGTCTTTACCTGTAGCGACAAACGTGGCGTCAGACCCTGGTCCCCATGGGAGCGACAATATGGGTAGCGGGACTGATACAAATACAGTCGATGGTTTTGGCTTACGGGTCACTCTTGAAGATGACGTCCCTGTGAAAAGAAGGAAGAATTTTAAGTTGGCTAAGGCTAGTCTAAAAATTTTTGAAGATGGTGTTAGTTGTGACGGTCAAATTATGGACAAATCCCTTAATTTATTACCGTTTTCAGTGAGGGTGCGGGTTTGTTCCATAAAGTGTGTCTAGTGCGTCTTGGATTTGCCGCAGTTGCCGAACAGTTCAAAGGGAACATGTTCTCGAAAAATTTGACGTTTATACCGTTGTTAATTGATGGTTGTTGGCACTTGTGTGTTATAAAATAAGGACAGTATTATTACTTATTTTTAGTCTAGTGTTGGTTGCGAGGAGCTGTTAGATGCATACTTGACAGAGTTTGACGTTTTTTTGAATTACTTATTTTCTCAGTACTACAAGAAGAAAGTGTCTCACTATATTGTTATTAAGCAGAGGTTTCCCAGTGATGTGAAATGCAGTCTGCGAAGCGGCGTGTGGGTGTGTAGTTACGCGAAATCGTTGTCTCTGGGGGAAGCAGTTCCTCAAGCTATTCGCGTTGATTTGGACAAGAACGGTCATTCTTCGGGTGGTATTGAACGATTCTGTATTCTCGAGTGCTGATATTGGTATACCAAACAACGGGCGATGCGCAGTAACCGAGAGTGTCGCTTCAATGGTTCCGTGCGAAGCTGTGGGAGAAAGCAGGGAGTCTGTGTCCTTGTCGGGTATAGAAGGCGTAGACAAAGAGGTTAGTGTAGTGGGGAAAAGTAGACAACTGCTTATTATGAACGAAATAGGGAACGGGTCAACCATAACCGACGAAAATCGCGTGCCCAGAAAAAAGACGTCGTAGATTCTGTGATTGGGAAAGGTCGCAAACGAGACAATGATGCAAAGTATCACCGCGATAACAGAGCCGATATATTACAAGATAAGAAAGTGTATGGCGTGCGCAACAGAGAAACTATTTCAGAGAAGAAAAAGGTTTATTACGAAGCGAACAGAGAAGACATTTTGGAATATCAGACATTGTACTACGACGACAACAGAGAAGATGTCGTGGAATTTCAAAAAGGTTACGATGTGCTGAACAGGGAAGCTATTTCGGGCAAGAAAAAGGTGTACTACGAAGAGAACAGAGAAAGCTTGTTAGAGTCAAGAAGGGTATATTACGAGGAAAACAAAGATAGTTGTCAAGAGTATGGAAAGTATCATTACGAGGAACACAAAGTGTCATTTGGAGCGCAGGGTGGAATATCGTGCGGATAATCCCGAAGAAATTTCTCACAGCAAACGTGATTATAACAAAGCAAATGCCGATTTTAGGAGGATCGACAGCGCAGAATATTATAAAGATGACGGCGAAAGGCTTTGGGAGAAAAATCGAGAACGTGGCAGAGAGAAATCGCCGCAGAGAGAACACAAAGGTCCGCGGAAAGGTTTACCGAGTGACGACTACTCGTTCCCGAGTTTGTCGGATCAACCTATCGTGGTTCCGATCAGATCCGATCGATGGCAGTCAAGAATAATTTGATCTTGGACGAGATACCGGAAGAGTTACGTGGACGAATGAATTGGAGAAATTTCTGCTGCAACGAAAGATTCATTTTTTAAAAATGTACCAGTTGCCTAAATCTCGACCAAAGGGCATTAAGGGACCCGCCATTAACGTACCTGCTTGCACGAGTGCCACGCAAGAATTAGTATCAGTATTGCCGAATTCTTCAAATTTCGTCTGTGTTGCTCTTCGGCTGAAAGTGTCGTACAAGTCTTCCTATTTGACCATGTACATTGACCCTCATAAGGTTAACAGAACTTTAACTAATTTGAAATGTCATAATAAGCATTATAAAGAATTGAAACCGACTCAGATTGGTTGGACAAATTATTCGACAATAATTCCGATTCTTTTGATGTAGCAGTGGACCTGGCAAAGCCGACCGTCTACCAAGCAGTTTCCAATTCTGTGGCGGACGAGGAGGCGCCTATCTCTGTGCACTCGGATGCAATGGATGTCGACGATTCGGCTGTTGGTCGAGGGGAACGGCGGGCCCCTGCCGTACCGGACGAAAGCGACTCTAGTTCTTCGGATGACAGTGAATTTGGCGCTGAATCGCGAGAAGAAAACGCTATCAGCAAGCTGCCGGATCACCATTTTACGGAGGAACATCAAGGTGTTCCCATGGGTACCGTCATGTGTTCCAGGGATTTTCAGCCGAGAGGCAAACCAGGTGAGGGTAACAAGCCAGTTAATATGTTGAGCGACTCGTTGTTTATCTGGCCAATCCTGAAAAGTTTTCGTTGGGTAGAAACGGATATCATTGCGAACGGTGCGAAAAACTTCATTTGCGTAGACACGTTAATCAGAGGTTGTTGTATAGCGACACGCGTTTCGCCTTTGACCCGATGTACATGTTTGCCATGCAATTTGCCGTGGAACAGCTGCAGTTGGTCTCGGAGAAAAACATGTTTTTGCAGCGAGTTAAAACCAGTATATACGGAGGTGAGCGGCTAACTGCGAAGTACTTTAAGTATCTAGATACGCAACGTTAACTTCTGCGAGATAACTATATTATGTCCTTTTCGAAAAAGTCAGAGGTACGGATAGTTTCTTGAAAAGCAAGCGTCTGCACGTTGAACAAATGGTCATGCAGATGGGCGCCCATAATTTGTTTCTAACGTTGTCGTGCGCCGATTTCCGTTGTGTGGAATTTATTCAAGCTATCGCGAAATGATATCGCGAAATGATAATCGAGATCGCATGCAGTTTATTATCAATCCGTTCGCCCTGGTATATTACATTCGTTCGTATGTCATAAAGCCTGAGAAGGGAATGACAAAAGAACTCGGAAATATTTTAAAGAAATCGGCGGACAAGGAAGTGAGCGAGAAGCTCAGCGACTTTCTGACCGGCAAGAGTCAGTATTGTTCGGCAATTGCAACGTGCTGCTAGTTGGGGACCTGTTTCAGGTTCAGTCCCCGGGGGGTAAGCCGGTCTATAGCTCGGACCTGGTGTTCCAAGCAAAGCAAGTTTCGTGTGATAAAGCTACGACCGGGCGAGTGGACGATGCTGTTACGAAAAAGGAGGCCGATGGTACTGTCGGTGACGGTGGCGGGCATGGCGGCGGTCGAGAAACGGGGGAGCAGAACGCAGAGGCAGGAGCGACGAAAGCCGTGCGAAAGCAGAGGCGGCGGAGAGTTGCCCACTGGGCTCCGCTGTGGCCCGACCTGTGGCGTACTTTCCAGATGTGGGAACTGACGAAAATTATGCGACAGAAAGGCAATCTCGCGTTTGCCGAACTGCTGAGCAGGTTGCACTTCGGCGTGGAGAATTTGCTACCTGGCGATCTGGGGGTACTGAGAGTGAGGAGCTTTGGTGACATTAGGGAGTTGGATGATATCGATTGTTTGCGAGTTTTTGCCACCAACGAGCTCGTGGATGGCTATAATGGCAGGAAGATGGACGAGCTGAGTAAGGTGACCCCGATATTCACGTCAGAATGGGTCGTCCGAAAGACGACGAAAGAGAAAGCGATCTTGAACGCGATTCACGGGGCCAGCAAGTTTCACGGCATGAGGCCTGTGTTGAGGGTGGGCGTGGGTGCCCGGGTTATGTTGGTCGTCAACATTGATGTTACGGACGGCCTGGTGAACGGGGCCACTGGCGTGGTCGTGCACGTGGTGTCCAGGAAAGTGACTTTGAAGGGATCCGCGCGGCCAAGTGTGGTGATGGACGCGATCCTCGTGAAATTTGACAACGAACGAGTCGGACAGAGGGCGAGGAGGGCGCATGCGTTTGCCGATGCTTTTCCCGGTTGCGTTATGGTGCGACCGTTCGAGCAGTCTGTCGGCCAGAATCAGCGGGATAGTTCGCGTTCTGGTGGGGCGACCGTCCGACAGTTCCCGCTGACCCTGGCGTTCGCCACGACTATTCACAAAGTTCAAGGATTGACTCTGGTTAAGATTGTGGTTAGTATGTCGGGCAGATTTGAGCCGGGCCAGGCGTATGTAGCGTTCAGCAGGGTCAAGACTATCGAGGGGCTGTATATCGTTGATTTTAATCCCGTCAAGACAAAAGCCAGAAGGTTGGTTAAAGACGAAATGGAGCGTCTTCGGAGTGGTTCCTTGCTAGAGTATTCTTTGCCCACCCCCATCTACAGAACACTGCTGACGGCTGCGGGCGGGTCGGGCTGCCGCTTCACGGCTTTTGTCCATAACGTTTCGGGCTTTCGCTGGCGTGGGGGGCTGGCGTTGGCGAGGAGTGGGGGGCAGGGGGGCTGAAATCACATCGCCGATGCGGGACAGGAAACTCGTCGGGACAAGCTCTGCGAGAGGAACAACACTGTCATCAGGATTACTTGATGTAATTGGACGATGGGATTCTACAGCACAGGTATATTTTTGCATTATTTTATTATATTTCAGGTTTTTCTAGAATAAATGTTCAACCATTTCATTACAAATTCTTTTTTGCTGTATCTTTTGAAGGGTATTTATCAAAGAATATGATGTTGCTGGAAGAAGTTAAGTGTCTGGTGAACGATCTCGCACGCCCGCCCCCCCCTGCAATGTCCACGGTCATCTTTGGTAATCGTCGTCGTTTCGGCCGAAACCATCAAGATGCGGGACAATTCGCGTGTTCATGGACGGCGAACTAAACGGACAGCAAGAGCTTATCGTCACCCTCTAGTTGCCCTTTTGAAGCCGGATTGCCGTGGAATACCAAGGTATAAGTTGTCGTGGAACGGGTTTTCCCTTTTTCGGGTAGTTTACGTAAAGTAGGTTATTTGATTGTTGCGTCGAGAAAAGCTGTCTGCTTTTGCTTTATTTGTACAGCCTGTTGTTATAATTGTACATGTTGTTACTATGAGATGTTTATTACTAACTTAACTAAGCGCTTTAACTAGTGACTATTATAACTAACTAAACCTAACTGCCACTTGACAGTAGTAGTGGATATTTCAACGAACGAGAGTTGGGGCTACGCGGCCAGTACCGCGCAGGACGCCGCTGAGGAGAACGGGTCGAGAAGTAGGCGTCGAAACCCGTCTGTTCAGTTTCTCCTGATGACCCATAAGAAACTCTCAAATCTAATTTTGTTCTTCTTCTTTTGTTTTCTCTTCTTTTTCCTCTTCTTTCCTCTTGAGGCATAATTTTAATTTTAAAATTAATTACATTTATATTTCAGCCCTATTTTACCTAGCATGTTTGCCTCGGGTCACGACCTTATTTGCCCCTCGACCACGACTCTGAACTCTGAGACTGCTCTCTCTGCCAGGACCTGCATTTGAGATGACCAGCGCGAGTGTTCCCCGTTCGTACGGTCATCGCAAACCTTGTGAATCATTGATTCCTGGTCTCAGATGCAGTTTTTCAGTTTTTTGAATTTGTTCACTTTATTTTCATTTACTTCTTCTCTTTTTTTTCTTGTTTGATGTTTTTTCTTCTCTTTTCTTTCTTTATTAGTTTTTCATTATTATTTTTTGTTTTTTCCGAGTGTGTAGATTCAAAATCTACTATTACCGATCAAGGGCGTCTGAAAGCTGAAGGTCATCGGATATTTAGGCCTTGTGAATGTATGATCAATAATTATAATCCGATTATATTCGAGGCCTGGGATGCCAACATGGACATGCAGTTTTTAATCAATCCGTTCGCCCTGGTATATTACATTCTTTCGTATGTCATGAAGCCTGAGAAGGGAACGACAAAAGAACTCAAAAATATTTTAAAGAAATTGGCGGACAAGGAAGTGAGCGAGAAGCTCCGAGACATGATTCGGGTGTTTTTACAATTGAGTCAGGTTTCGTGTCAGGATGCCGTGTGGCGGTGCTTGAGCATGTTTTTGGTGAAAACCTCTGGGTACAGCCTGTTTATCGACACCAGTCCGGAGCTGGAGCGTAGGCGGGTAGTGAAAGTATCGAAAGTTAAGGTGATGGGCGATGACGAGGCGGAGATTTACGCGAGTGGCCCGGTGGAGCGCTATCAGAGTAGACCTGGGGTGTTAGAAGAATTAAGTCTATTTAAGTTTTACGCGCTGTACAAGATCACTCGTTAAGGCGCAGGGGAGGTGGTCGACGAAGACGGCGGGAGCGATCCGGAACTGGACGACGCGGATGACGGGGCGACTGCGAATGAAGAACGGGGCGCTGACGGCGATCTGTATCGCTGGCGCCCGCTGCGGATGCCTCTTCGGGATGGCCTGGGGGCGCGGTGTGGCGTCGGAGGGGTGCCGTGGTTCGCTGCTGTTACGGCATGGTTACCGGACAAAGTTCTACTTGTGAGTTCGATTTACTAATTTGCTCAGAAAAGGTTTTATTCACGATTGTTGAGTGCGTAAACAATGTATTACACTGAGACTACGTTTAAACACTCGTGTCACTAAGACACTTGGGTACAAATTCTATTACAAGACGGTGAGACACTGATTCTTAAAGGCTAAGATACGACGAGGTTGTGAAGTCTGGTACGAGTCTGAAGTTTTACTGGCTACTGTCCCTGCTAGGTTATAACTCTACGAGTTATATAGGCTTGTCCAGGCTGCCTGCCACGCGGTCAACATCTGGTTGGAGAAAAGACCGCTGGAATTGGGTCAGTGGGGTCAGGGACGCGATAAGCACTTTGAAGGGCTACGGTTTCCGAGAAAGGGGGCGTTCTAGCGAGGGAAAGGAGGCCAGAGGTGAACGTGGCACTACATGAAACTCAGACCTACGCACATGAATGGGGAGTGCAACCGCGAGAGGTACTACTACCAACATTTGATGCTGTTCGTGCCTTGGAGGCGGGCGGATGACATAGTCACTCCCTGTTTGAGGGACAATTACCTGCACAATTTGGAGCGTATAAGTTTACTGAAGAGGCTATTCTATCCCGCTCTCAAGTTCGATCAGGATGGCGACGAGTGCGAATTGAAGTTTGGCAGCGACGTGGGCCAAGGTGAGGAGATTAGTGACAAGATCGGCGATGGCGCGCCCCCTGACGCGGAGGCGGTTGACGACGACAGGCTGTCGTTGCGGGGTAGCCTGGACGAAGAAGACAGGATATGTTGGTGGACGACACTGTGAGACACCCCGATGGGGACGGAGCGTGCGTTGACAAAATCGTGCTATTCTATGTTGAAAAACAGCGGCACATCATGCCCTTTGACGAGAACCGTAGGAAGGTGCGGTCCCTGAACCGAGAACAGAGGCTGATTGTACAGTATCGAGACTGGTGCCTCAGGTTTGTCGGAGCCCGCCGGCGAAACGCCCGTGTCGAGCCGTACCAGGTGTTTCTGTCGGGGGAGGGTGGCGTCGGTAAGAGTCACGCGTTAGAGCTCATTTACAAGGACACGGTGAGCATTTTGTTTCGGGTCAACGTGGTTCGCAGCGACGAAGTCGCGGGCATGCTGACGAGCCCCACGGGTGTGGGCGCGTTTAACATCGGTGGCATGACGCTTCATTCTTCGCTTAAGCTAGGGGTCATGAACAGTGTTAACAACTATCAGCGCTTGAGCGACGCCAAAGCTGTCGAACTGTCTCTACGCTATGGTAACATGCAGCTGTTAATTGTAGACGAAGCTTCCATGATGAGCCAGACCATCTTGCAGAGGACGCACCTGAGGCTGAACGACCTAAAAGGCTTCAGCGACTTTCAGGACGACAACAGTCACGTCTTGTTCGGCAATTGCAACGTGCTGCTAGTTGGGGACCTGTTTCAGCTTCAGTCCCCGGGGGTTAAGCCGGTCTATAGCTCGGAACTGGTGTTCCAAGCAAAGCACGTTCCGTGCGATAAAGCTGCGACCGGGCGAGTGGACGATGCTAATGCGAAAAAGGAGGTCGATGGTACAGTCTACGCCAAAAAAAACGAGGAAGTGGATCTAGGTATAGGGCTTATAAGCCCCTCCCTCTCTCTAATTGGTAATTTAAGATGACGTCAGAAAGGTGATCCAAAATAAGGTTACGGAGGATGTTAGATGAATCCCTTTTTCAAATGGAATCAAGGGTTTTTTTTACGATGATAGGAAACAAAGTTATTTGAATGCGATTCTTATGCTTCCTTGTCTATATTTGAACTTGTTGGACAAGTCTGAGCACGTCACTAACTTTACGCCTAATTAAAGTCGAACATGTTATTAATATGTTCTTAACACTTGCAATGAACACAAGCTCGAAGAAAACAGTGTGCTCCTCTTGATAAGGGGATGATCCTGGGCCTTTATCAGTCAGGCTTAGGGATTTCGGAGATAGCGCAAAAAATGGGACGGAGCAGGTCAAGAATACAACGGTAAGTATATAACATATAATAGGAAATTTAGTTTTCATCGTAAATTATTAAGTAGTGCTCAATAATAAATTATAAATTGCGTTACACAGTTGGGTTTACCGCAAGGCTACATTGTGCCATGTCAACCGCATGAAGAACCCAGGATCAGGACGCCCAATTGTAATCTCCGAACAAGAAGAAGAAGAAATACTTCTTACAGTTGCTGAGGAACGGTTCACCAGCAGCTATAAAATTAAATCAGGTTTGGATCTCTCGTGCTCGACCAACACAGTGCGAGGGTAAAATTTGGCTTAATTATGTGGGCAATGGCATATAATTTACTCAGAATTTCAGCTACTTAATGTAATTAAAGAAATTAGTTCATTACATAATAAGCTTAAGACTTCCGTAGTCAAAATAGATCAAGTGTGTTGTTGTGTTTTCTGCGGGATATAACATTTAATTGTATCAATTTTGACATCAGAACTAGCGCGGAACTTGGGAAAATATATCAGCTGAAATTTCACATAGAATATTGCTTTTAACCTGATTCTTCTTCCTGCTGTTTGTTGTGTAGGTGTCTTAAAAGACACGGACTGAGCGTCCGTCTCGCTGCCAAAAAACCTAAATCAACAGAGAAGCACAAGCGAGATAGGGTGACTTACACTTCATTTATGGAGGGAACGTCCGAGGAATATTGGGGAAAAAGTAATTTTCAGCGATGAGAAGACATTTGCCTCAAATGGGACCGGACAAGTATGGGTGGTGCGAGAGAAGGGGACACGGTATGAACCGGAAAATGTGCGTGGCGTGCGGGACGGCGGAAGGGTCGGAATCCCCGTGTGGGGTGTCATCACTTATGATGGCACTTTAGCACTTTACCTAATTCAAGGTTTATTTTTCCCCCCGATGCTTCAAACCATAAAACTTATTTTCACACAGGACACCTGGATACGCCTCAATACACATATATTCTTCAGCACATCATGATTCCCGCTGCAGAGGAACGTTTTCCAGCAGGATATGTTTTTCATCAAGACGGCTGTTCTGTTCACCGGTCGAAAGAGTATTTATAATTGTGCATTTCCGTTTTTAATACCTATGACCTTTTTTCGTATTAGCACCCAGGCTTGGCTTCAAAGAAACCAACTCAATGTACTACCCTGGGTTCCAAAATCTCCTGACCTCAACTTGATTGAAAACTTTTGGGCCGAGATGGTGAGACTTATCACGGAGGCAAACATGGATATTACCTGCGAAATGGATCTTCTGGCAGGAATACTCGCGGCATGGGGGGAACTCTCCTCAAAGGCTGATTACTTTTAAAACCTGTATGATTCAATTCCTCGACGACTGAGGGATGTTATCCGGTTGGAAGGAGCCCCAACCAAATATTGACTTATTTAAATTCCATACTTTGCCGTTACGTATGCATAAAAATTTCACACTACTTTGTTTCAATTAACGAAACAGTTTCCGGTTAAACTAGTCTAATGAAAAAGTCACAAGTTTTGTTTGTTTGGTGCTAATTTTTCTTTCTAGATTTGAACAAAATATGCTTACGAAAAGTAAAGGAATTTGTCAAAAAATTTCCGGAATAAAAATGCGATAACATAAGATACTTCAATTGTTTGTTAATAATTAAAGCTTCATAATTAAGCCCAATTAAGCTTCGCCCAAACTCAAATCGGAAAGCATATTATAAGAATCGTATGCAAGCAAGTTCGTTTTCTATCAGTTGTATCGAAAAAAAAAACCTTGCCATTTGACAGAAGAATTCATCGAATATGCTCCTACAGTCGTGACCTCATTTTGGATCACCTTTCTGAAGCCATCCTAGCTAACCAATCACAGATAGAGGGACGGGCTTATAAGCCCTATACATAGATCCACTGCCTCGTTTTTTTGGCGAAGACTGTACTGTCGGTGACGGTGGCGGGCACGGCGGCGGTGGAGAAACGGGGGAGCAGAACGCAGAGGTTGGAGCGACGAAAGCCACGCGAAAGCGGAGGCGGTGGTGAGTTGCCAACTGGGCTCCGCTGTTGCGCGACCTGTGGCGTACTTTCCAGACGTGGGAACTGACGAAAATTATGCGACAGAAAGGCGATCTCGCGTTTGCCGAACTGCTGAGAAAGTTGCGCTTCGGCGTGGAGAATTTGCTACCTGGCGATTTGAGGGCACTGAGAGAGAGGAGCTTTGGTGACATTAAGGAGTTGGATGATATCGATTGTTTGCGAGTTTTTGCCACCAACGAGCTCGTGGATGGCTATAATGCCTGGAAGATGGACGAGCTGAGTAAGATGAGCCCGATATTCACGTCAGAATGGGTCGTCTGAAAGACGACGAAAGATCTTGAACACGGTTCACGGGGCCAGCAAGTTTCACGGCATGAGGCCTGTTTTGAGGGTGGGCGTAGGTGCCCGGGTTATGTTGGTCGTCAACATTAATGTTACGGACGGCCTGGTGAACGGGGCCACTGGCGTGGTCGTGCACGTGGTGTCCAGGAAAGTGACTTAGAAGGGATCCGCGCGGCCAACTGTGGTGATAGACGCGATCGTCGTGAATTTGACAACGAACGAGTCGGACAGAGGGCGAGGAGGGCGCATGCGTTTGCCGATGCTTTTCCCGGTTGCGTTATGGTGAGACCGTTCGAGCAGTCTGTCGGCCAGAATCAGCGGGATAGTTCGCGTTCTGGTGGGGCGACCGTCCGACAGTTCCCGTTGACCCTGGCGTTCGCCATGACTATTCACAAAGTTCATGGATTGACTCTGGATAAGATTGTGGTTAGTATGTCGGGCAGGTTTCAGCCGGGCCAGGCGTATGTAGCGTTCAGCAGGGTCAAGACTATCGAGGGGCTGTATATCGTTGATTTTGATCCCGTCAAGATAAGAGCCAGCAGGTTGGTTAAAGAAGAAATGGAGCGTCTTCGGAGCGGTTCGTTGTATTCTTTGCCCACCCCACTCTACAGAACACTGCTGACGGCTGCGGGCGGGTCGGGCTGCCGCTTCACGGCTTTTGTTCATAACGTTTCGGGCTACTTGCCGAATCTGCACGACATTCGATCGTGTTTGAACCATTTCGATGGGGCTGATGTGGTGTCGTTCGTAGAGACGCATCTGAGTACCGAGTACATGCTTATGAGCCAGTCGAATTTGTTCGAGGGAGTTTCGAGTATGTTCAGGAGGGACAGACTTGGCGGTTCCGGCGGGGGAATTCTCAGTTGGGTTGACCGCGACTTGAGTAGTTGCGAGTTGCAAGCGATTGTCGAGACCGCGTCGTTTGAGTGTCAGGTGCTGTGGTTGAGAAAGGAGGCGTTAGAACTAATTTTTGTCGTTGTCTATAGAATACCGAATGGTTCCGTCCAGAAGCTTACGCGGTTGTTTGCTGACCTATTGTACCATTTTTCAGAATACAGGTCCCGTGACAGACAGTTGATCTTCGTGGGAGACTTTATCAAGGACCATCACTTTGCTAGCACGGACAGTCGCCTCATATTGCAGTTTATGACATATAATAGATACAGTCAGTTAGTTGATAGTATTACTACGGCACAAGCCGCGATTCTAGATCATGTGTATGTGCCCAAAGCATTGTCTAGGAGTTGGATTGTACAGGCCATA